>JADLZK010010645.1:0-165756 GCA_015847255.1 Hyparrhenia diplandra | reverse complement strand
GAATAGAAGCGTCTTATTAGATACAGCTATTGAGTTGAGCCGGACTAAGTTGGTCAGACATATAACATGACAAAACTAAGACTCAATATGTTATGCCACATCCGGAATCAGTGCCAATTTCAGTGCAATCAACAAACTCTACCATACATCAGCGTAAACTCATGCAGGACGGCTGCCCCCTGCTTACAACACAAGCACACTCAACGACTAGACATATATCTCATGATTCTCATCTATTACAATCACACAGCCTAGGTACACACTTTGTCAGTGAAAAATAAGCAGTAATAAATGCACTGAACTAAGAATATATATAATAGAAAGCCAATGAAAGCTTCTATGCCGTGACACTAACATCTCTGTACATGTTAATATACTCTAATCAAATGGTCCTTATGAATGAAAATATGCCCTGCTGGTTCTGAAACGAAGGGGCTCTCCATCAATCTTTGTTGCCTTCAGTTTCAGGATGGGGCACTGCTGACCTGGCATAAAATACCTTCAGCACAAATTCAGTCGCAGGTGTGCCCACAGATAACCGCATAATGCCCTTTGGTCGTTTGTCGATCCAGGTATCTGCTAGGTCATGCAGAGGAATTCCTGGGTTCACTGGTCTGCCGCCACACAGTATTTCCACCTGCAAGCACACCTCTGTTGTAAGTAGACGAAATGAGAAACAAAATGGTATCTGCTACACTGGCCCACATCTATATTATCCACCATTGCCCATTGGTAGCAAAGTTTGTGAAAATATTCAGATGCACTAAGCTACACGAAAAACTTAGGGGCTACTGCACTAAGAGAATCTGTATGCTGCTCACTGCAGACTGTTTGCTTCTTCTTTTTTTTTTTATTTTTGGGAAACAAACTGATTGACTGCCTTGTTATCAGTTTGGAAGCAATCGGAGGTTTTGTGTTGGCCAGGAACAGAAGAATATGGACATTGGGCACTAGGCAGTATAGTTTGTTGTTAGCATTTGTTGTACATGTTGCTCAGTACAAAGATAATAGCAAAAACTCTCCAAAGTGAAAAAAAAAGCTTCACGGAATTAATATTTGAAACAATGTGTCGCTGGTTTTTCCATTGATAATTTGAAGATAATCATGAAATGATATGCTTTGCTTTAAAAAAACAGATAAGAACTGGATCTTATGAGCTACAACTAATTGGTATTAATTGTCACTAGGAGACAAATACAAACCTCAGATTCACTTGAAAGATTAAGTTTCTGCACAAAGGTATTTCTGTATATGAAGAGGAGTAGGCAAATTTATCCCTAGTAGAAAAAAGAGTAAGGGAGATCACCGTTAGTGCAGGAAAAAAAAAGCATATAGTGTTTCAAGCAAGAAAATCGACGAGATAACTCACTTGATCCTCAAAAACTTTGATGGTATCTGTGGTAGCGGAGGCTGTCCTTTCCTGCAACAGTCAACACAACTTTATGATTTATCATGTTCCTTTAAGAACAACAAAAGGAACTTTGTAAGACAAGCAGCTTAGTTTCTTACTGGTCAAAAGCAGAAAGAAGGTAGAACCATAATGCTTGCAATCTCCTCTTCTTAGGCATATTCTTTGGTTTGTATTTTTTTGTTTCCTTTCACAATCAATAGCTTCTTGTTTCCAGTTCTCTTCTCAGATTTCCACGTCTTGTAAACTGCTTCTTAGTCTTTGCTTGACTGGCAAAGAGTTACATCACCTGGATCATCAGTCCTTTTTTCAGCTGTCTTTACATCTTCTGATTTAGATCGAAGAGACTTTTTGTTTTTAGCTGCTTTCGAAAGTGACACCTAAAGATCTCCATCCCCCAGATTTTTTGTGATATTACTACTGGCCCGCAAGGTTGAATGCTACATTAATGGCATAAGGAGCAGTAAATAAGAATTAGTGACAACAAAACATAATGAATTTGAATCGATAAGTAATAAAAAGAATTTTAAAACATAAAAGCACTGAAATTTCCCTCACTGCAGGAACAAAATGAAGTTCAGATGTGAAAGAACTTCCCCCAAAAAATAATGCAATTGCATATGACACATGCATACATACTTACTTCTCAACCTGGAACATGATATTGATATATATGTGAAATAATAAAGGTTCGAAATAAATAGAAGAAGATTGGAACATCTTCTTTTTTCTGAGGGAGTGAACATGTGTCATCCATAATGTCCCCCATGCCTAACACATACCCAGGAACTCTTAGGTTCACCACATCGTGCAAACAAAACAAAGGAAGGACAAATAGAAGGGCATGAGTGAACTACAACTACACAATCTCCTATATATATACATCAATGGGACTTTTTTTTTCAACTGCAGGGATTTAACATAACTTCTTAACACAATCGTTTATTAAGGATATATCAGTAAGAAAAGCTACATACCAAAGGGAGTTTACAGCAGTAAGCATGAAGCTTTGTTCTTACGTCAAGCATTTTTGCATAGACATTTGAGGAGCATGTTTTGTCAACGAAGATAAAGATCGTTCTTTCGCATCTTGATAGGTAATGTAGTTGGCAATGTGACTTCTGGGCCCTCAACCTTTTGTTTTTGAAAGGGAACACCTTTGACCTACATACTGTAGGCTATGATCAATTCTGTAGAGAAAGTTAGTTGACATGGTTTCATAAGCTACAACTATAAATTAGATCAAGTGCATTACAAGAAAAACTAACATACAGAAAAAGTAAACTTTCTTGTTGCATGTTGCTTCAATGCAAGGGAATAATTCATCAGAGTTTAGATTAATGGGCCAATCTTGGTGTTTCAGGGGGATTAACAAAAAAAAAAGCATATTTGTAATGTTGTGGTAAGAGGAATTATTCCCAAGATAACCAAGTAAGAAGTACATCACATATACATCATGTTTAAGACCATGCGGTAAGGTTGTACAGGAGGAGGTTACATGGAGCAGTAGCAATTTAAATGATGCAGCAAAACAGCGTGTATGGTAATGCACAGTGTCATTGTGAAAACAAGATGATCCAAATACGGCAGGGTACTGATGGGGAAACGTGAAAAGCCAGGACGCACATTTGCTATAGCTGATCACTACAGAGCTAACTCACTTTTGATACTAGAGAGAATGTCGGAGAACATTTCACAGATTTGGTCCATGTATGTTCCGGGCTATGTTGCACACTCACACTAGCTAACAACTGACATGCGTCAAACTGATGCCATAATTCAAAAATGGTTCGTTGAAACAGCCCAAGATAATGCTTTAGTATACAATAGAACCACACAGAATATTAATATATTTCCAAGAAAAAAAAACAAAACCTGAGTTTCTCCAATGGAGCACAGCCCAAATCAATGCTACAAATAGGGCAGCAGCACACTTCCTTATTTATGAACTCCTCCTATATGCACCTCCTGCAAACTGATGGTATTTATAAAATTAATGGCAGAGGCACAATCATGATTCATGAAGAAAAAAAAGGTTGGAAGACACTAATCAATTAGAATAAATAAGCACAGTGCTTCAATACTGGTATTTGTTAAGCACTGTTAGGTACTACCAGCAGCGGCGCCCTGACTTGGCCATACAGCCAGCACAGCCGAAACCTGAAGAGAAAAGGTGGCAATTGTGGTGTGGCTTGAGAGCGACTCAGTTAGAATATCTTCCTCAGTTAAGGCTAAAAAGCGTGATTACACAGATGTCGAAAAATGAAGCCTGTCCCCCTCTCTGGCTCTCCCACTAATGATGTGCTACAGCACCTCACACAAACAAGGACTTTGTTTCTGGCCAAAGCATAACATGTTCTCAAGATGGTGTGTTGCAAAATCTCAGCACAGGATAAATGAAATATCACCATGTTTTTGTCCATATAAGCAAATAACGAAGCATAAAACCATACATTTCACATGTTGGCTCAGAAGTCAACTTTACAGACATTGAACACTCACTAAAAGCTGTGAAGAAGCAGGTTGAGCAGCAGGGTTTTTTTTTTCCTAGTGGACTGATGGTGCCTCGACATTAAGTAATTTCTACATTTTCTTTCTCGCCCAACCAATGGCTAGTAGAAATGAAATGAACAACTAACCTAAAGTCAACGGTTTTTCAGCAAGTGTTACTTGAGGTGGGGACTATAAAATAAACAAAATGATGCAATACTTTCCATGCAATGTGATATGCACCTATTCCCAGCACGTGTGAAAAGGTTTATGGCATGTTTTGCTGCATTAGGAGACCAATCTAGAAACATCCGGCCTACAACATGGAAACAATCTCACCTTTGCTATGTGTTATGTTAAGCCTCCACATCACCAGATACACCCAATAAACAACCTATGTAATTGGTTTTGCTTTGAAACAACAGTTAGGTGGACATTTTTTTAGAGTTCAAGGGCCAAAACGCCCGGGCCATTCAGCTATTAAGCCAAAAGGACCCACAGGTGTGTATATTAAGGCTAAAACACTTTTAGGCGAACATTAAGCTTAGAACACACAATGCAAATTACACAATAAACAAATCAATAAATATAACATAAGTCCGCCCTTAACACACTTCCGGTAAAAACAGGCTCCATCCATTTTCTCATGGATCATGCCGGGCACACAGCACACACCACTCATGCAATAGACTGCGCCGATCACCTGAAATCCCTAAAAAAACAGTGGACAAGTGAACCAAACCTTCCATTCCCCGGAAAGTTAGGGTACCCACTCCGCAACAAACATACAGATGACGTGAATTTGACACACTTTTAGTGCACCTTTACCCTCGTATTGTTTTGAGAAATTCTCAACGCTTGGACGACTGAAGATGCCACCTTTCTCCGAATCCAGACAGATCACCGCGGAATTTCAAATCCGAAGCGCGGAAGGATATCCGTGACCACCCACCTTCCACGTTTCACGACGCAACAATCCGGAGGAAAAAAAAAAGTTTTGAGCGACCCGAGCAGAGCAGACCTATGCACGCCAGTTATTACTGAAAGGTTGGCGGGCGGGGCGGCGGAGTTACTCACAGGTGTGGAGGCACTCGGTGATGGTGGCGGCGTCGCGGAAGAGGCGACCGCAGAGCGGGCACGTGAGGCACGCCGCTACCTGCCGACCGCCCAGCATCTACCACGTCGTCCCCGCTCCTCCGTCGTCCCTCCCTCCGCCCAGGCGCCGCCGCAGCAGCGCTGGCGCCTCGCACGCGAGCACGGCGCCTCCATGCCGCCAGCCGTAGAGGCAGAGGCCTCCGTCCTAAAAACCTCACCCGCGTCGGGGCGGTCGCTCGATCGCGTCGCTCGCAACTTCGATTTCGTCGGCCGCGACAGCGACACTGCCGTGCGCTTTGGGTGGGGACGAGGCGAGTGACGACGCGTAGCGGTCACTGTTACTGGGCTTGGTTTCTGGAACCACTCAGCGTCACGCTCAAGCGGTCAACCCAACCCCGGGCCGCGCTGCCGCCCTCCCCTCGTCCGCAACGTTCTGGCCCAATTCTTGTGAGACTACCAGCCCACCAAGTTTCTGGCCCAGAAGTAGGAACGCTTGCCTCCTGCTGGCTGCTGCCCGGTCGCCCTCCTCTCGAGCTCGGCTGCTCCGCGCCGCAGAACGGGCGCACAACCTCCCACGACCGGCCCTGGCCCGACTCCGGCCACCGGCGCCGGAGAGCAGCCACCACCTCCCCAATCGGCCCTCCGTCCGACTCGCCTTTTTCGTTTCCTTCCCTTCCCAGACTGTGGCGGCTGGCTGTGGCGGCGGCGCGCCCTTCTGCAGCAATAGCAGCACCTCCGGTTCTTCCCCTCGCCCCTCGGCTCGCAGGTTCAACAAGCAAGGTGCGCATAGCTGCCATAGCAGATGCAGAAAACTAGCACCTAGATTCACTCATCACTTACGTTGTTTAAAAGCTTCTTAAGTTGGTACTAAATCTTTCTGTAGCCACTGCTAATGTGGAAATGTGGAAAGAGTGTTTTCCACAATGAATTATATGAAGAACAAGAAAAGGAACAAAATGAGTGATGTATTTGAACAATTGCTAGAGTCAAAGTAAAAGATGAGGATATCATCAATCTCTTCCAACAAAGGGACCGTAGAGTTATATTGTAATAGCCGTTATTGTTTTGTAATATTTCTTAATTATTTATGTTTCAAACTTCTACTTTGGTTATTATTATGGATTCGTTATGGCATATTTGCTTTGAAATTTTGTTTTTTTTTTTTTGAGAATGACACAAGATAACGCATACGCACACGCCACCACACGCACGCACACTACCCCTATGAACACACGCGCTATCACCCTACCCCTACAGCACCTCCGACCTAGGCGTAGACAGATCCGGAGATTCTCGAAGTCACCGGCGCGCTCGTCGCCGACGAACGCCGTCGCACTTAATGCATAACGCCGAAAAATCCCGGAAAATCCCGAAGAAAGGTCGAAAGACCGTGATTTGAACCCCCGGTGGAGCGGCCCCACCGGACCGTCTCGACCAATGTAAAGCCACGGCGCATACTTGTGGAGGCCAGCACACACTTGACGAACTACAAATCAGCGGTTAGCTGAAGTTCTTCCCTATTTCCTCCTCCTAGTTCTTCCCCCTGTCCCCTTGTCCCATAGCGAAATTAATCTGGACTTTGCTTGATTTTTCCCGGCCAAGATTAGATGGTAGCAACAAGTTCATTGAGTGCTAAGCAGCTTTACAAGCACTTTAGTATGTGTTGGTTTGGCGTTTAGGAATGGAAGCGGAAGGGGAAGGGAGTTTGATCAATGATGAACTGATCTCGTCCAAACCTGAAGCCACAAGTCAAAAGCGATTGCTTGTATATATTAGCTGAATCCTTCCTTAGTTTGACAATTTCAACTTCAGGAATAAGCACTTATACATTTCTAGGGGACTTTGCAGCTTTAGATTTCGAAATTTGATGGAAACACTTGGCAGACTTGTCTATTTGAGTGCTGTCAAAATCGAAATGTGGAAATATGCAAAATTGGTGTGGAAGAGTACAAATGAAAGAATGGAAGGGAATTTCTATGTTCCTGGCAGGCAGGTACTGATTTAGAATTTTAATATACTGTTTGTTTACTAATAAAAAGTACTAAAACGTTGCCTGTTTGTTTTTCTTTTTCTAGAACAAATGGCTTACCCATGTATCTGTATTTGCTCAATACTAGATACAGTAAGCCTGTATCCAATGTCCATAACCGTGCTGCACAGCCAGTAGATTGCACTATGCATTTCTTTTCTCTGTACGATACCTATTATTGCAAGTTGGCGTGCCCCACAACCAAGCTAGCTTTTTCTTTTTGAGACTGGCCTTTTGTCCAATATTGCAATTTGAGGGCAAAAGGCATCACAGCACAAGGACCTGCAAACTAACCCACATTGAACACTTATAACTGAAGCAGAAAAATAAATGTGGTCCGTGGTTCCAGTCCTTCCATGCACACAATTCCTGGTTCGTTTCTTTTTCAAAGAATCTTTTTCCCGGTTATATGGTGTCATTACACACATGCCAGAAAAAAAACATCTTGATGTTATGGGGAACTTTGATCTACAAGATTTGTTGGATGTGGTTTGATTCTCATAAGTAAATTCTTCAGATTAGTTTGCAAGGACCTATGTTGTAGTATTTCGATATGGTATTAAATATGCAAGCATATGTATCAATCGTGCTAGCCCTGATTATGACTACACGTTCTGTTATTGGAGTATTTTGTGCAAAGTTACTACTATGTACTAGTAACAAAGTGGCTTTTCCACTTGTTTATGAGGATACATGTATAATCACTTGCATACCTTTGCATTTCTGTATCAAAAGTGTTTGTTAATGAACTTGATATGTTCTGATTCCTGAATATCAAGTTGTTTCACTTGAAAAAAAATAAGGTGATATTTTAGAGAAAACATTCATACGTTGCAGATTCTTCTCTTGATTTACAGCACCATTTAGAATACAGTTTTATTAGCTCCTTTGTTATTTTCCCCTTTAGTGTGTGTTCGTTTAGTTTATTATTATGCGAACTTGCTAATCCCCTTTTCTTTTTACTATGAAGCAGGCTCTGTAATCACATTTCTTGAGAACTGTCTGTTGCATACCTAAATTAGATCTTGTTCATATTATGGATCAGCAACCTAAGATTGAGGCTGATTTTCTTGACCCAACAGTACTCCTAGATGAGACACATTACCAGGAGGGGTATAAAAATGGCTATAATGATGGTTTGGCATCTGGAAAGGAAGAGGGAAGGCAGGTTGGTTTGAAGATGGGTTTCAAGTCGGTGAAGAACTGGGTTTCTTTCAGGGCTGTCTGGATGTGGGACGTCTGCAATTCTCATTGATCAGAACGCCTTCTCAGCTCGGATCAGGAAGAATATTGAGCAACTAGCTGCACTAGTGGGCAGCTATCCGCTGTCTGACCCAGAGAATGAACAAATTCAGGATGTGATGGAGAAGATAAGGCTGAAATTCAGAGTCATCACTGCAAGCTTAGGGGTGAAATTAGAGTATGAAGGCCACCCCACATCATCAAAGCAGGATGTTGAGGATATGTGAGATGATTGAAATTATATCTTAGTGTCTCTGTCTTTGGTTTCTTAAGCTCTCCGATCCGAATCTTGTCTTCAACTCATTGGGGCCATAAGGAGCTGCCCTGAACAACGGCGATCAGATTCAGATCATAATCACTTATATAGTTTTAACACTTTCAACGATGTTTTAAGTTTGTCTTATTACCTGCTGTCTGACGTATATACCTGTGTAATAATTCCCTTCTAGAACGCAAAAGCATTATTATGAATGGTCTTCCATATCATTTTCTTTGGAGCACTCGTTGACTTATTGTATCCTACAATGTTGGGAGCATATTATCTCCTTGTATAGACACAAATCCCAAATATTGTAAATCTGCATAGATCTACTTCTTCACTAGTGTTATGGGCGCCCTTGCGCGTGACTGATAGTTTTGATATGGGCGTGCCCTTACGCGCGACTGATAGTTTTGAGGTCGTCTAAATGCACTAGTATGTGATTTAGCTACGCACCAGAAAACATTGTCACGACAGTGGTACTGGACAAGGAAGATGACTGAGAACATAATTACTTGTTAAAACATGATATAAAGCTGCTTCAATTCATAGGGATAATATGTCAAATACAAGATTGAAGAAAGAAATTTAAAATGCAGCCATGGCTTTTAATACATTATGTATATAAGAACTACAACCAAAAAAGGATAATGCCCTGATAAGCTGATATTACTGTCCATATGGCTCTCACTCGGCTGGTGGTTGACAACTAGGACAACACGGCCTCATGATATGGTTGAGTTGCTTCACTGTCAGACTTAACAAACATTATCTTACCGTTAACCAAAGCTTCTTTGAGAAGTGAAAGGTCTGCTTTGGGTGTACGAGGCGAATCCACTGGAGTGACATTGGGAGAAACTATTAAAAAAGTTTACGCAGGGTCCTGGCTTTCCTCAACAGAAAACTCACTAGTTGCACCTCGAAGGGGTACCAGTTAAAGTTCCTGACCTTTACCATGACAAGGTTGTCCAAGACATCTTCTGGTGGTTCTTCAAACCCCTGATCAATAGAACCCTCCATGAGCCCATATCTATAGCCTAAGAACTGTAAAGAAGAACTATAGTTAAAAAGACAGGATGACTATGAAGCAAAGAAATTACGAAGACATTGCTTGTGTTAACCTGCACAAAGAGCCTCCAGATTAGGACACTGGAAGGTCTTGAGGAACATATACAGGTTGGATAGGTTGACAGCTTCCATTCCTGACATGAGTAGGTGTAGCTCTTTCAAATTGTGTAAGTTGAAATTGGGCCACTGGGCACTGGCTCCCTCGGCTGACAAGACAGATGCACCCTGAAATAAATGGCATGGTTATGATAAAAAAAAAATGTTTCATAGCTATAGAAATCAAGCAACTAAAAAGTTACTCCTAAGTGACAAGAAAACCGGTAATAATAAACAAGATTGAATACCGAGAAAGTACCGTAAGGGCTCCGTAACATATAGTGAGAACCTTGAGGTTTGATAAATCCTTTGGGGAGAGATTTCTCAACTTATCGGTATTCCACTCTTTCATCGAGTCATCAGATAATAACTGAATATAAAGATCAGAAAGCGCGGCATCACGTGGAATGGAGAAGGGAAAGTCGGAGGCCCGGCCCCTGTAGCGGAATGAACGCAGGGTAGGCACACGCATGAGGTCCAGACTGGTAATCCTACCACAGAGAGCGATGGTAAGATTCCTCAGGTTCGGCGGTAGCCTGTCGAACTCCCAACCGTCACATTCGCAGTCCCGCAGATCGAGAGTGAGAAGGCTGGGGCACAGCGCCATCATTTTTGCAAAAGCCTTGGGGCGAAAGGAGACCGATACGAACTGGATGACCTCCAGAGCATGGAACAGAGGGTTGATGGTCCACCGGGCGCCCTTGTAGAACATGGACACGGTGATGTCGCGGAGCGAGAGGCGCGCGAGGGCCCGATTTAACGGCGCCAGGTGGATGTTGAGCTTGCTCGCGGTCATTCTGCTCGTCTCCACGTGGAGGTCCTCGACGCCGCAATCCGCGGCGTACTCGACAAAGCGCCGGAGCTCCGAAGCCTTGAGAGTGGAGATTCTGATGTAGAGGGAGAAGCGCTCGAGGCGGCGGCGCGGCCGCTGCTCGCGCCAGCGTGTCCAGCTCTCTCTGCGCGTCGTCGCGGGGCGGAGGCGCACCTCGAGGGAGGTGCGATGCGCCCACCGGCGCTTCCACAGGTCGCGCCACCCGCGAGCGAGCGCCCCGTGCGGATGGCGTCCTTGAGGGGAGGCGCGTCAGCATGTGCAGCCGCAGCTCTTCAGGGAGCGACGAGATGCGGTCCACCAGGATCGCATCCGAACTCACCGCCTCGCACCGGCCATCGAGGCCATCCACCCTCTGCCTCTTCGATCCGCCGCCGCCGTCGTGGCCGCCGCCACCACCCGAGTTGATGGCCACCATTTCCCGCTCGATCCCCAATTTGGGGAATTCCCTACCCTACCTCTCCCTCGCCCCGTCCAATCACCTACCTATCCATTCGAATTTCGAAAGCAAGGCGCCGCCGCCGCCGCTGGGCGCTGCGTGCGAATGCGAACCTATGACAGCGAGCCTGCCAGGTTTTAAAGAAAGGAAAGGAATTGGGCCATGATCGAAACGTGGACGGACGCTCTCAAGGAGACCAAGGGTCACCAGGCCTCCTGCCACAGTTTGGGCTATTGGCCCATTCGTGAGCCTGGTCTGGGTTTTGAGGCCCACAGTACACCTGGGCTTTCGTGTGCCCGTCCGCCCACTTCACTCTGCCACGCCGGGCTGGGCATCCCACCTTGATCGAAACAGAGATCGAAACATGAGCTGAGGTCTGGTCCTCTCCTCTCGGCCGCCGCCGGAGACCGGTGGCAAGGCAAGGCAGCTCCATGCTGCCGCCGTATCGGCAAGGCGGTGAGCCGGTGACCCCAGCATAGATCCTCTCATCCGCACACCTGTGGCTCGAAGGTCGCCGCACTCGGTCCGCAGTGTTCCTCTTGCGGATACAAAGCGGACGGCGTCGAAAACTACTGGAGCTCGTCTGTAAACACACATAATCAGGCAAGCGCAATCCTAATCCTGTCACATACACGGTTACACTCTGCACTTTCTCGTCTCCACCTCCAGGTTTGACTACCAACTTCAAACGATTCCGTATGTTTCTTGATTATGTACAAAAATACTCTTAGTTTCTCCCAAACGTGCATACGAAGTCTGAACTTTCATACTGCATTTGGGAGTCTCTCAATCCGTAGCATCTGAATTTCCTTGTGTCATTAGATGGCATGCACTTTAACAGAAATTGGAGTATACTGCACTGTTAGCAAATATCTTCAGCAGTAAGGTCAGGTCTAAGATGTGTGCGTGCCAAGATTGAGATTAAAGGGCACTTTATTACTCTTACCATGGAATACAAGAAGTCGTTAAGAATTAGTGATAGTAAATAAGGTCATTAACTAGCAATAAGTAATAAAACATTAAACTTCATTAACTTGTTGTGTTGAAGGGAACAAGTCCGGTCTTGTCTAGGACTCTATATAGCAGCATTACGGCATCCCGTACAATCCCCCTTTCTGAGACATGCAGCCAGATAAAAAAAAACTTGCTACTCAATCTCTCTCCCTCCATCTTGCATAGCTTCTGAGATCACCATGGATCTCAGTTGCTTTCAGCCCCACACTGGAATTTCTAGTTACCTGCCATTTGATTCGTACACGCAGCAAAATGGACTCTATGAGCTCCATCCTGTTGATCATCATCCATTTGAAGCTATTGGGGGCTATACATCTGCAACCTTCAACGACCTTGGGCACCAGTTCTTTGCAGAAAGAGAAATCAAGAAGCCAATGTTCGACCATGCTTCATTGGTCGGGCATAGAGTTGATCTCAACTGCCTCTCCTGACTCCCAAAACTGAGGTTTCTCATCTCATGGACATTGGCCTTGGGTCATATAAGGCATATGAGATGAATCGCAGGTTTCTGCCAAGAAAGAAAAGCTCTGTGAAGAAAGTCAATGTTGTCAAAGGACAGTGGACACCAGCGGAAGATAGGTAAAAGTTAAAAAATCTCTATCAATACTTTCTTCTCTATTCCTCCTAAAAGTAAAAGTTCCACTACTGTTTATTGTAATTCATGAATTGTTCTCTCTCATTTATCACTGAGTTCGTTCTTGGAAAATTTAACAGGAAGCTGGTAAAATTTGTGGAACAATTTGGACTGAGGAAGTGGTCTTACATAGCACAACTGCTGCCAGGAAGAGTGGGAAAGCAATGCAGAGAAAAGATGGCACAAACTATTTGAGGCCCAACATCAAGGTAGACTTCTTCCTTAATCAGTTCAACGTTTTTGGTTCTGAGCACGTCCTTCGGTTCAATGTTGATGACACAATCAATACTGTTCTGTAGAAGTGTACTATGACTATCTTACAATATATCATCAATTGCTACAAAAATCAATCTGTATTTAAAATATGTTTAGGATACGAATCTGGCGATACAAATTTTATCTACAAAGCATGCACATATTTTGAATAATTGTTGGTCAAACTTTATGAAGTCAGACTTTATTTAATCCTAATATGCCATATATTTCAAAACGAAGGGATTTAGTATTTACCGTAGTGCTGGACAATTCTTTATTTTGTTTGACCAGTTCTCTGTTTCTTTTATCTTACATTTAGTAATATTTGGAACGGTCATAGGTCAAACATGCATTATGGGCACAGTAAATTCTAGGAGTTACTCCGTACTAAGCAAGCCTTAGTAATTTTTATTGTTGTGCATTAGATGCATTGAGTGCCTGAGAGGAGACTGGGATAGAGATAATTGTTGGTCAAACTTTATGAAGTCTAACTTTATTGAATCCTAATATGCATTTCAAAACGAAGGATTTAGTATTTACCATAGTGCTGGACAATTCTTTTATTTTTGTTTGGCCGGTTCTCTATCTTACATTTGGAACGGTCATAGGTCTAACATGCATTATGGGTACAGTAAATTCTAGGAGTTACTCCATACTAGTCAGCCTTTGTAATTTTTATTGTTGTGTATTAGATGCATTGAGTGCCTGAGAGGAGACTGGGATAGAGATAAAACACTAAACAGAGAGATAGAACACGAGTTTTTTTTTTTTTTTGGCAAACATATATAGTATTATATATATGATGTCACGTGTTCCTGTATTTTTGTCTGTACACACTCAAATCATCATTCACCTTAAAACACATTATTATTTGGGAGTATTGGTTATATGTATTTTTTGTCCAGTAGTAAAATAAGAAGGGAATTCTTTTTAGCTTAGCATTATGTAACAAGTTCAAAAATTGAATGGCAGATAGTCAAAATAATAGGGACCCCTTATCACCCAAAAAATAGAATATATATGGGGTTAGTCAATTGGCTTTAGTAATTGGGGAATCTTTTGTTCAGAAAAAGGGAAAACAAAGAAAAAAATAAAGGCCTGAAAATGGCCATTCAGGTTTCGTATTATTTACCAAAAGTTGTTGACATGATGATAATATCTGGGCAGTACAATTCATTCATCCATTAACCATGCATCTTTTATTATGGAAATGCATGCAGAAAGACATTTGGAGTGACGAGGAGGACATGATTCTCATACAAGCACACAAGGAGGTGGGCAACAGATGGGCAGAGATAGCTAAGCGGCTACCGGGCAGGACAGAGAACTCGATAAAGAACCATTGGAACGCAACAAAGCGAAGGCAGTTTGCACGGAGGCGGAACCGTACTAGCTCAAAGGGGCCCAAATCAGGCACCCTTCTGCAGCACTACATCAAAGGCCTTGGCATTGGGCCAAGCAACAACAAGAGCGCTGCTGGTGCTGCACCTCTTCCTGAACCTACACTACTGCCACCGTCTTCAGTTGAAACTCCAGGAGCAAAGTCATCAAAGACTGAAGAAATAACGCTGGAACACTACGGCCCCTCGTCCAACATACTGGATTCCCAAGGCATTCTTCTTCTTCCTCCCAGCATGCATGAGCTTGGTTACAACAACTGCATCGAGTCTCAGTCTTGCGAGGAGCTTCTTGCCCCTATCTGTGACGAATTCTCAGTTGAAATGTGTGACGGCCTGTTTGACATGAACGAGGACACCAGCTTGCAAGCAGCGTATGCCATGGACGACGACGACGATATCGACATGAACTACATCTTCAACCATATTGAGCATGCTGCGACGATCAAGGTGGATCCTGAGATAGACATGGATATGATGATGATGTGGGATGACGCCGACGCCGATGCCGACATCGGGTGTTTGCTGAGCCAGCAGCTCATGTGGAAACTGTGCATGTGAAGGAGGAGATGGACCTGATCGAGATGGTGGCAGCCACGCAGAACTGTGGCGATGCAGAAAATAATCAGTAGATAAGTATAAGTAATTATATATATAGATATAATCGCACGACCTAAAGATGTAACCATATTATACGGTACTTATAAGGTATCCATATAGAACTGATGCACGGCCTTATGGATGTGTCCTGCTTCCTGGTGTGGATCTGGACATTCAGTAAATAAATAAAGCTTCAAGTGAAGCAAACTTGGTTCGCATGTGTGTGTGTAAACTGTGTTTTTGCAGCTCTTCCGATCCTATTAGTGGTGGGCAGTTTGTTATTTGAATCGTGTTTAACTAAGTTCTTGTTGTACAAGGAGTATTGCTGTTTATTGTAATTTTCTGGTTAGCTGTCTTTGTAGCTTTATATGGTTCAGAACAAAGGTGAGGATCGGAAGTCCAAGCTGTATCTGTGTCTGCATGTTTCCTAACCACGGTCATCGAGGACATCATCATGCGTATCAGTATCACGGAATGGCTATGTGTTGATACCGCGCGTGATCCTGATGATCTGAACACTAGTTACAAGTTGTGCTTTAGCGTGTCCTTGCATTTGGTGTCAGGAGATGATCATTGGCTGAAGATCACGGATGCAATTTTCAGAATCAAGAGACAAGATTAGGTCATTAGGATACACAGTCTGATAGCCAACTTGGGCAAGCTGCCCTGTCCTTTTTTTTTTTTTTTTTGAACCCTCTCATCTACGTGCATACCAAAGATCCGCTCACGCAGCGTACACACACACCAACACCACACGCACGCACACCTCACTCACACCACAAGTACACAAACAGTCCTACAACTACACGAAGATTCAAAGATCGCGTCCTTGAAGAGATCACCGAAACCATCTAGGTTCCGTAGGCGCCGGGCACGTCGCTATCCCATTGTGGCTCCACGCAAGAGAGGATACCTGAAAAAGCGGGGAAAAATCCCGGTGGGAGTACGTGAGTCGAGCAGCCTCGAACTCACGACCGGCTGCTCCTCCACTGGAGCATTTGCCATCCGAGCTACGGCTCGTTCCCCAAGCTGCCCTGTCCTGTCCATGAAGGATATACGACGGTGCGGTGGTCTAGCCCAGCACCAGCTGCCGGCCCAGGCCCTCCAGGCTTGAGGCGCAGGCCAAATCGTTTCGTTTCCGCGAGCATCTCTGGGCAAGCAACGCTGCAACCGGCACCCGGAAGAAGCCTCGGCGCCAAGGCACGACACGGCGCGTACGGGCGCCCACAGAACGGAGAAGGGCGAAGAAGGCGTCATCGGCATCGGTGGCTTTTAGGTACGCGCAGGTGGGAAGGCGGGCCGTGACATGTGATGTTGCGATGGTGGGCTGTGCGACCGCGCATGTGTGCGTGCTCGATCACTGTCGCTCGGGCGGTGGAGATCGGCAACATTGACGTGGCCGTGGGCCGGACCAGAGGACGGAACGCGCGCATGCACCACGGCCAGAATTAACGTACGCACGCACGCGTGGTACGCTTGGACCGGCTGGCCGGGACCCGGGGGCACGGGCCGGCCGGCGCAGCACACGGCACGGCACGCCCACGTCGCCGGGTCGGTCGCGCGAGGGTTGAGCGGTGGCCAAGCAAGCTATTACGCGTGTACGTACGTGTAGGCGCTCGTGAGTAGCTCGATCGTCCCGTGGGTGGGGGATGATCGATGCTGGACTGGCGTGGCCGGGGCCTGGGGGCAAAGCCGGCAGCCGAGTAAAGAGGGCAGGTGCATGCGCGTCGCGTAGGCACCAAGGCGACGCACTTCTTTCAAAAACAAACCAAAGGGAGGCGACGCGCACGGCACACACGGGCATCGCACGGCCCGGCTTTGCCTTAGCTTTGTGTGACGCCCTGGTGGCTTTTCCGTGTGCCCGGGCAGCATGCACCGGGGCCCGTGTGGGGGGCTTCACCAATTTACGTTACGAGCGTGCAAGTGCGCTAGCGCTCGTTGCCTGCCCGACCGGGCCACCGGAAGGATCGGGCCCCAGATCTGTCGTCAAGCCGCCCTTGAGATGGGGCCTGGCCGGCCGGGGGCTGCCTGACTCTCAAACCGATGCCGTACCTCTTGAGACGTAAACACATGAATGATGCATGTTGCCACAAGACACGACTATGGGGGTGTTTGGATCACCGCCACGGTCTACCTGTCTAGGATGCGGCGCAACTTAAAACAACTATTTGGTTCACGCTTTTATTTTTGGCAGCCACAACTTTTTTTGGGCCTTGTTTAGTTGGCAAAATTTATAACCCAATGTTAAAAAGTTAGAATTTGGACATCAGAAAGCACGACTTAAGATGTTTTAGTTTGTTTGTGGTAAATATTATCCTACCATGGAGTAATTAGACTCAAAAAAAATCGTCTACAATGAATGTACATCTAAAGCTGTGTAATTAGTTACTTTTTTTATCTACATTTCATAAATGCCGACATATGTCTTTTGGTGTTTAATGTGATGTGATGGAGAGAGTGGAAAAACTTAGAAGTTGGGTTACAAATTTTTGCCAACTAAACAAGACCTGTCGTTTTGTTGCTGCTTTCGCATCGTTTAAGCGTGGCGAGAGTGTGGCTGACGAACTTTCTCGCCGCCACCACACTACGACGTGGCAGACGTTGGGCGTGAACCAAACATCCTCTATAACTTCACCATACACCATGGTAGTCTCAAAATGCCTGGGACAGTGAGCTTGTGTGAGAGGTGTGGCAATGCACTCAGCCACCTAAATTCGAATCCTATCTTGGACCGAATTTGAGTGTCTTTTTCTTCACAACTTTTTTTCTTCACAACTAAACGAAATAAGTAGCTAGTTCCTCCTAGGTTGGTTTTAATTTTTGTTATTCTCAAATGCCTACAAATTACAATGTTTGAGAAGGGAAAATAAAATTTAAGTGCTAAGCCAACTATCTTTGCTGTTGTCATGCAAATGAATGTTTAAATCATGCATGATTTTGCAAAAGGAAAACACAAAAATCATTGATATCATGTGTGACAGCAGCATGAAAATTGGTCACTTGGGTTGGTCACATCAGGTGGGAAAATTGTTTGAGAATCTTCAAGCTGAAGAATAAACAGAAACTTGCTGGCACGGCACATCAACCTCGCGGCGCCAGCAGACGCGATGGAGACGATCGACTGGACATCACCGCCTTCTCAAGTTGCATGCCCTGTCCGATCGAGTGTCCGGTGCATTAATCGATCGCTAGTTGCCCATCGCATCATACCCCCGCCCGATGGATCCGGCGAGCACGCAGCAGCTAGCATCAACTCGATGATATGCATGGGCACAATAATCTCTGCACACGATGCCTTGCCGCCGTGCCGGTAGGGAACCTCACCGTACCTTCCGATATCCTCTCACGATCGACGGACCGTGGCGCCTGGCGATGGACATAACAGGTCGCATGGCATATGCGTTGCAGGCACATATCCCTCTCACGCACTGCACACTGCTGCCGATCGACCTGCCCACACACACCGATCGATCAATCTGCATCGACGCCAATGCAAGCAACGACACGCGGCTGTGCGTGCGTGCGGGCGTGACAGCGAGTTGGTTCATGCGTCCTTCCGATCCCGGCACTGTGCTGCGGCGGCGCAACCGATCGACCGACCCATTATGGCTAGCTAGCTAACTAGAACTAGAGGTGTGTGTGTGTGGTGGCCACGTACGCACAGCGATTGGGATGGAGGGTTGATTTGCATGGACGGCACGGCAACGACGACACGAGGGACGTCGACAGGGACAGCCGTGCGCTCGTGTTGGTTCCTTGTCAAGAGGGACAGCGGCACCAACCGGCCGGGCAGCCATCGAAAGCATGTCTGGTCCGCTACTCCTTGCAATGCATTCCATGCGTTGGCGTCGTCGTCGTTGCTGCTTCCGCCGGGCTGGGCTTTCTTAATTGGTTTGGTAAGCTAGCTCATGCTCATTTATGATTTATCCGAGCTAGCCTAGCACCCCGCCAAGACATGATGCATGTGTGTGTGGCCGGCCGGACGCGCGTGCGTTGCATGATTTCTCTTTGCGTGCGGTTGCTTGGTTGGTTGGTGTATGGTGTCGTCGTTGGGCCATGCCATGCAAGGCCGGCGGCCGTGCTGCCCCGTGCATGGTGGACATGGATCGTCGTGGTGGTGCTGATGGCGAGCTGGAGATCAGAGACGAGGAAGATAAGATTGGATCTTGAGGCCTCAATTGTAATTTTCTTTTTCTTTGAAGTTCAGTTCGTAATAGGGGAGGATGTAGTGTGCTGATGCTTAATATATCTTCATTTTCGCAAAAAACAAAAAAAAGAAAAAAAAAAGCATGCTACCATTGCAGTAGATAAGCTAACGCATATTGTATTATTCCCCGTGATCGATATCGGCATCTCGTACGACTCGCGCGTGGCGTGGCCGTATCGACACGTCTATTGCTGCTCACCCCGCGGGCATATAAGCCAGATCGATACGAGGAGCGATGCTGCTTGTATTGTGTTTATAATTGATGTTTATAATTGATATAAGATGATTTTGTTCCTCGCAACACAATCAGTTGGCGTACACGCTGCCGGCCGGAGTGTGTGTAGTGTAGTCTAACGACTACGCAGGAGCAATCTCCAGCTGAATCAAATGCCAGTCTTTGGAATCTAATAAGTGCCTTGTTGGAATAAATCGTACCAGTCTTTCGGATTTTAACACAATTGGTTACGGTTGCAATTGCAACGCAACTACACGCAAGAAGGTTTCTAGCTAGTCTCCCCAGACAGACTGTCTCTGCAATTCTTCTGCATGAGTGCCGGCCGGGAATCTACACTAGCACTACCGGCGCAACGCTACCTCTCTACGCGTATGCATGAGCAAGCATCCGTCGTTTAGGCACACGGTCACCGGAGGACCCGCCGCCGACGTGGCCCATGAGAGCTGGGCTGGCTGGCGCCTGCATGCGATGCGAGGCGCCCACGGCCCCATCCATCCAAGCGAGACCAGACTGGCCGAGCCTCGACACGGTGGCAGCAGCGCCATGCCATGCCTGGCCTGGCCTGGCCCACCGACCGCCGGGCCCCGCTCTCCACACCACATGCACCTGCCGCCCCGAGGCGACGGGCATCGCAAGGAATCTAGCCCCGACCTGCTGCTGCTGGTCCACCTTCCGGGCCCCACCTGTCGGCTGGGCCCCGGCCACACACCCACCCGGGCCACCCGGCGGCCTCCGTGTCCATGTCCCCCTCGCAGGGATGAGGGACCCACCCGCCATAGGTGGCTAGCTTGGCGACGTGTCATGGATGGCACGAGCTGTTGCGCTAGACTAGTGCACGCAACTGCTACTGGCAAGTGGCAACCGCCTCTATATATGCCAGCCTTCAAGGCACGCAACCGAACGACGACGAGCAGTGCAAGCCAAGCATTTTCCTTCTTGCCATCGTGCATCTCGCGGCGAGTTCCTCGTCGGTGCATCCACCAGCGAGCATTTTCCTTCTTTGATCGATCGATCTTCGGCGCGCGGCCATGGAGATGATCGACGCGGAGCTGCGTCTTGGTCCGCCCGGGAGCAGCAGCGACGTCACCGTCGTGCAGCCGGCGGCGAGGAAGCCGCTGGCGTCGTCGGCGGCGGTGAAACGGCCGTCGTCGTCGGTGGTGAAGAGCGAGGCGTCCGGAACGGACGACCATGACGACGCCACACCGGCCTCCAAGTAAGTGACGACGACCACTAGCCAGCGCATCCATGCCCTTAATTTCGTTAGCAGCTCGCAGCTGAACTGACGTGAACAACTCCGCAGGGTGCAGGTGGTGGGGTGGCCGCCGGTGAGGGCGTACCGGAAGAACGCGTTCCACGCGGCGGCGGAGGCGAGGAGGACCAGCAGCAAGTCGGGCGAGCAGGGGAGCAGCTGGGCTGTACGTGAAGGTGAGCATGGACGGTGCGCCCTACCTCCGGAAGGTGGACCTGCGGACCTACGGCGGCTACCGGGAGCTCAGGGACGCACTGGACGTGCTCTTCGGCTGCTTCTCCTCCTCCTCCTCCGCCGACAGTGGCTGCCAGTTCGCCATCGCCTACGAGGACAAGGACGGCGACCTCATGCTCGCCGGCGACGTGCCCTGGGAGTAAGTATCTAGTACCAACATCTAATTTATTTGTTTGGATCATCACGTGCGTACGGGTCCAATGTAAAGGATATATCGGAGGAACAACACCTGATCGGATAGCTTCTCTGTGGATTTTGCAGGATGTTCATCTGTTCTTGCAAGAAGCTGAGGATCATGAGGGGTCCGAAGCAAGATAAGCAAGCAACGAGGATGCAACAACTCATCGTTGGATGCATGCGTGGATCGGAGCGACAACATATCGTCGAATTCATGCATGAGAGAGAGAAGAAGAAGAGATCTATATATCGACCGTTCGACGGATACGCATGGTGCTCTACACACTTTGGAATTGAAGGCGCGTCGTCGTGTTCTACAGCCAGCCAGCCAAGCCCGGCCGGCCCGTACACGTACACCATGGACAATGGAGATGGAGGTGATGGTTCGATCACGGCCGGCGGCGTACGCGTCACGCCGTCCTGTCATCAGATCAGATGGACGCTGATAGATGCCGGCAGTGCAGATTCATTCTGCCAAGTAGCATCAGGACGAGCTACTACCTACTAGGATTTGTACTGTGCACATAAGCTGTAGCTATTTCATTTCTAGTAGTTTTGAGTTCTCCCTTTGTACGTGACCTGGATGTATATTAATTCATTCTAGAGGGTGCAGTTGTGCACTCGAGCCAAAAATAAGAATGATGTGATTATTACAGCTAAATTTCCACCATTTATACACACACATTCCATCTTAAAAATCATTGCACCAACAAGACAAGCACATCTACTCCGATTAGCTCCAGCTCCAACCCTGTGGGCCGGCCTGAGACTGCTCAAAGTTTGAGAAAATGTATACAGAGACAGAGGAAAAGAGAGGGAAATTTCAAATTCGACTTCAATTCGAACTTGTGTGTTCCTCAAAAAATTCGAACTTGTGTCAAGATCTTTTTTTCCTTTTGGTATCTCTTGTGACAACAAAAGTCATAAAGAAAATACCAACTGTTTTGTCTGATAAAGCTGTTGCTTTTCTCACTGTCTCTTCTTGGTGTCTTGCCGTTTCTAAGGCACATCGTTCTCCATCTAGTGTGGATCGGAGGACGCCGTTGGAATTCATTCAGGAGAGAAAAGCCATAGCGGAAGACACCACATTGCAATGCATCTCAGATCTGGGTAAAGTCGACAAGTCCTTTCTGGTAGTCGATAGCAATCAACGGCCCATCGTTTTTCTGCGCTCTCAACTAATTTGGTACGGGCGGCGAACAGCATTGAGTTTGCCACTAAGACTGCCACACCAGAGCAGGCACAGGACAACCGTTCTTTGCTGCAACCATCTCCATACCGATAATAGTATAGACATACTGATAAACACCATGCCTACCACATGAACATCTGAGAGTGACGATACGTAGCATGGAGCACACACAGCAGCGGACGCAGAGGAATCGCTGACGGAGCGACGACGACGGGCACTACCAGCAGCAGCCAGGATGTCACTGCAGCGCAGGCGCAGCGGCAAACATAGCCGGGACCTCCAGGGGCCATGCCATGCACTGCACGAGAAATTCAGGCAGATGAGCAGAAATGACAAGGAGATGTTTCCGAATCTGGCACGGTAACATCGCTCGGTAAAGAGGAAACCAGAGCACAGTATCACAACAGTAAAAGTTCCCCCTTGCAACTGACGGTGAATGCTTCAGCAACGGACAACGTGCACCAGACCCACAACTCACACACAGTAGATGCGAATCAGACAGCAGGGGGACAATGCAACATACGTATCGTGCATACAGGTCATGAGATCTCTGAGAGATGGGAGCAACCAGCAGGCAACCAATTCACAGCCTAGCAAGGATAAAAGCCCACAATCTTCAGACCCAGACAGACACGGGATGTACTGAATCCATGGAGCTGTCGCTATTCCGCACCTCCAGCACGACAGAATCGTTGGAGGCCATGAAAAACATACATAATTTCATGGCGAAAATAATGAACACGCATTCCGTACACTGGCAAGATCTGGTCACCGTAAGTGATATCCATGAACAAATGGATGTTGAGTCGTTTTTACATCAGGAGTGAGGATACAAAATCATCAACTTGCTCAGGCACGTCGCACATGCTGTGTTTTTTCTTCTCCAAATTGACCATGCTGAAAGTCAAACTTCGCTGGGAATCTGAGTTTCCACCCCATGATTCACGCGCTTTGGGAATATTCATCATGCCTGTTGAGATAATAAAGTAGAATTGTGAGGCTGCATATATCTATTACGAGAGATAGTTAACCACCAACACTATTTTGTCTATGGCAGGCAGACAAAAGGGTAAAGGGCAAAACCAACTACACAGATATCATCACCAAATTTCCTCAAAATAGGTTAAGCATAGCTGGCTTCCAGCCACACAGACATCAGGTGCCAGATTTCCCTTCATATTTTATTACAGTTACTGCATATGCAGATCTCCACTTTTGATGCATGGAATGTTAATGGTTATGAACTTATGATTTCTTAGACCCAATGGATAAACTTTGACAGCTTGTCCATTTGATGGTAACAAAATATAGATTCCATAGCAGTGTCCAAGATACCACATGAGGATCTATAATTAATAATTTAGGCGGAAGTAGCCGTATGGTGACAAATGAGCTTGAAACCCATAGTGAAGTCTTTTCTTTTTTTTTTTAAAAAAAAAAAACATGAAAAGTTTCAGACACACTTCATCCTCTGTTTTCCAAAAAATATGACCACATTAAAAGATGCATAAAAAGGTCAATGGTGTGGATGCAAAGTTATACCAGCTTTTTTTCTTCTTATGCCTCCTTTTTTGCGTGGTTTATGAGCATCAGAATTTGAACTCAGATTACTGTTATTATCCCCCTGGACGATTTGGTACTCTTCTATTTTTATATGATTCACCGCTTGTGCTGTTTGAAGTATTGCTCGAGCTGGATATCACACGTTTATCTGCATGTCTGGCTCTATTTGGTGCTAATGAGCGTGGTGGTGGCATAAGAACTCGAAAGCATCTCTCTGACGCTGCAAAACAGAAAAGATTGGCTTAAATACAAGGAAATGCAAATTTTCAACAGTATGCCAGAGCTCTGAAGAAAACTGAAACACCCCCAAAAGTACCTGGTTCTTTTCATCACTTGACATTCCAGATGCTGCCTTGCCTGAAGCACTGGAAGCTGGTTCCCCTGCAGAAGGTTGGTACAAGTAACATTAGCACACCAAGTGAGAAAGAAGTGACAACATATTAGCACACCAAGGCCTGGTTTAGATGGCAGATTTTTTGCCACAAAATTGCAAATTTTTAGACTCTCTCCATCACATCACATTAAATACACCAAAAGCATATGTTGGAAAGCAGTAAATGTAGGTAAACAAATTAACTAGTTACACAGTTCATTTGTACATGGCGAGAGCGAAATCTTTTGAGCCTAGTTAGTACATGACTGGACAATGTTTACCACAAACAAAAGCGAAACGTCTTCTACAGTGTGCTACAGGAGTTAGAACAGTGCTTTTTGCTAAAAATTTGCCAACTAAACAAGCCACAAGTCAAGAAAGAAACAAAAATACATTAGCACAGCAATAGTCATGCTCTCGCAGCACCAGAGGGAAGCATATGGACGATATATCAGAAGGAAGCATTAGATTTAGAACCTCATATACTGATTACATAAGTCATAGCATGTCACAGGATATATCAGACAGAACGGAAGCTTAAAAGCATCTACAATGTCCAAGAGCTGTGGGTTGTGAACCATACTTAGCACTTTTGTCAGTCCACTCATCATCAGCCTCTTCATCGCTTGAACTTCCAGACATAAAGAAGTCATCATCACTCACATCCAAGGTATCATCATCGCTTTGCTGTCTCTGTTAAATGACCAAGAATAAAGTTTATTACTTCACACATTAGATGTCCAGTAAAAGGGTACCATAATTTCAAGGTCGTCAAGAGAATAGTAACACAAACAGGCACCTTCTAAATCCTTTCCATTTGCTGCAGCAGCCATGAGATTCTCCTTGATCTGCTTACGCCATTTATTCCTCTCTTGAACAATATCTGAGTTATTCCCTCCATTGAACAGCGAGACGTATTTTTTCATTCTTTGGGAAGAACTACACGAGTTGAGATATATAAGCTTTAGCTCAGGATTCAAGCAAGTAGAGATAAACAATGGTTGATTAGACTCTCCAATCTAATACAGCAAAGAAGAAAATTGTAATGATACTTATATCTCATATCATCATATGATCATGGGCCAGGCATAGTAACGTAGGAAGCTTACTCTAACATATTCAAGATCTTCTCGTAATTTTGACAGATCATTGCTGAAATCATCACCATTTGAACGTTGCTGCTTCTCAAGGCGCCTTATCGTCCTCTCAATCTTCCGCCTCTCTTTGTATTTTCACACGACAATTAAGAAAATGGTAAGTACATAAGTGCAGAGAAAAGGAACTTGAAATGAATAGGATATGATAACAGACCAAAAGAATTTTATCTTTCTATCTCTCAACTGAAATGTTAAGCTGAACAGCGAAGTTGATTCTGAAGCTCCTGTTGCCTCTTCAGTTCCTCCAGTTTCTTCTCTTGAGCAACCCTAATGTCATCAGGAAGGTCCTGAAAATTAAACATGGGGCAGTAACATATCAACATGGCTAGACGAAAATGGGGTTATGGTTCATTGATATAATCAGACGAACATAAAATGGAAGCAGATGTGCTATGATTTTATATATGTAGGCTGCTCACATAAAGCGATCTTGATTTAAATTAGTGCAAACATGCTAAGCTTATGGTCCCCTCCCCCCTCCTCTGTCGTGAATTATACAATCAGTTGTCACTTATGCCTACTGGACTCTTTCCAATATAAGGTGAACAGTTGGTCAGCAATTATATGTACTATTTGATGCATAAAAAGAGGCATGAACATATCCGTTACTACACTGTTCTAAATCAAGGTCAGTTAGGTTTCCTCAGTTCTCCTCTGACAAGAACAAATGCCCTTCCACAACATCTCTGACTAATCAGTATGTTAGTTTTCCAATCAATACTTGGTATTTAATAGCACCTATGCAAGCTGCAGTAATCCAGCTACCACCAACGAACTAGTATACTGTGCCGAATGCAACAAACAGAGGCCACAGTTGAAGCATCAATTAGCCCCTACCGTAGCAACTAATATAAAAAATACCGTGGTTGAGCAATTCATCATTGCAGAGAGTGCCATACAAAATATTCCTAGCTACGTTCGGCTAACCGTCCCAATTAACTAGAAATGGAGGAGGTTCCCAGAGAAACACCCAGCGCTCCACACGCAACAGCTAAACCACATCGATGGGGGAAGAACAACGAGCAACTAGAGGGTCCCGTGCTCAGCCGAGCAGAACCCAGGTGTCGGTAAGTACCTTGCGGAGGAAGCGCTCAGTGGAGCGGATCTGGTTCTTAAGGGAGGTGGTCTTGGCGGCGGTCCGCTTCCGCTTGCGGTCGGCAACTGCGGCGGAGGCCGAGGACTTGGGCCGGCGGACGGCGGCGCCGCGGCGCGGGTAGCCGCCGTGCGCCATCGCCGGAACCCTAGGTGGAGACCGAGCCTGTCAGGAGCGTTTGGCTCGCGTACGCAAGGAGGGGCTTGGAATGGGCCGAGTGGGTCGCTCAGTTTAGCCCCAAAATGCAACTGTCATTGCCCACGTCACAAATGTTGGGCCTTCAATCATATTTAAAGCTTCACCTAGCCCACGTCGCGAAAAACAGGTTCCTATAGCCTCTAAAACCGAGTTAGAGCTTCTTCACTTGATTCATCAGGGCACTTATTATGGTATTTAAAAAGATAGCATATTCATATAAGCCACTGAAAAGTTCAACCTATCACCTGTGCCAATGACTTTTGAAGCTCTTTGGTCCACGTCACCAAAAACAGGTTCCTAGCCTCTGAAACCACTAACGAAAGAGTTAGAGCTTCTTCACTTGACTTATCGACATGACATTACCAAGAATAGATACTTTTCTCTCACAATAAATCAGCATGGGCGGCCAGCAGTAGCATCAGCGAGCCAGCCCGAAACAGGCTCTTAAGGTTTCCTTAAAAAACCCTAATCGGAGAGTTAAGCTTTGAGCATTTCTCATATATGGTATTAAAAAAGACAACTTATTCATAGAAGTTAATGAAAAGTTCAATCTATCACATGTGTCAATGTCTTCTCGAAGCTCTTTTATGTGTGTCATTCCGTCCACCCGGCGGTTAGATTTTCATCATTTGGGGACCCTCGACGTGTGGCCCAACCATAGGAAAAAACAGCTCAAGTGGTAGACGAGGGCAATTTAGTCATTTTCCATGGCCGGTCTCACACGTCAGGTCCCCAAACGGCAAAATCTAACCGCTAGCGGACGGAATGGCACACACGAAAAAGAGTTTCAAAAGAAGCCGACACAAGTGATAATTGAACTTTTTAGCGGCTTTATGAGTACGCCATCTTTTTAATGGCATACATGAAAAAAGACTCTTAAGCTTTAGTTCTTCTCACTAAATTATCATTTTTTTGCAAGAATATACAAAAGATTTGTGTATTATTATTATATTAACTAGAAAAGTTTCAAACAAACAAACAACGTGTTTCTATCGAACACCAAGTCGATATAAAACAGATGTAGTTGGACCATCCTAGCAAAATACATATAGTTTTGATATTACTTGAATGAAACGCGGATGCCTAGATAAGCCCTTACTACTGTCCGGGCCCTCTAAGTTATCTAGATGTTTTACTTTGCACTATGCTTTATTAAAGTTGTATCTAGCTCCTAGGTTAGAATATGCTTCGCATTTACTTTAGTTAGAATATATGTTATCGTATTTGAGATGCTTATGTACCAAGTTTGCGATCTATCCATATATATGAAACTACAAGTAACCATTGTTAAGCTGTCAGTCGAAATTACTTGGGGTCCAATTCTACATGTGTGTGTTCGTGGCCAATGATGTGTATCAGAGGCATAGAGGTGGCGTCTCCTGGTCGTGTCGCTAAGGGGTCGTCATCACTTCAAGTCAGGGTAGGGCTGCTATTGCGGCCGAGGAGCAAGAGGCGTGCATCATAACGGGCGAAGGAGACGTGGCCAAGCCTGCAGCAGTCGCAAACCGCTACTCTACGTGTCATGGAGGAGAACACCGACGATCGTGGAGCCCGCCTAGGCGCCATAACGTCTCACCATCACCAAAGCGTCATTGCAACCGCCATGCAAAGTGCAGGGTGCATGTCATCAATGCTTGAAGACATGTTATGATCATTTACAACTACTTTGTCTGCGTCAAGTCGGCTGCTTCACATCCTTCAACTACATCAATGCGAAGGCTGAATTATGAGTAGGAAGCCGCCAAGGGCCAGATCACTTAACAATAGTAGAAATCTCCACTTCTATGACGAAAAAATTAATGATGAATCCAAAAACTAACATAGAAGAGCCCTTTCTATGACCAATTTTTGTTTGGTCATACATTATAGCTGACGATCCTCTAGCCCCTCTTTCTATGAAGAAATAAGGTATCATCACAAAAAGTCATAGAACAACATAAGTTTTCATCATAGACCACTCACACTACTATTTACTACTCATCTGTGACAATCTTCTTTAGAACTATAACGAATAGAACTTTGTCATTGAACTATTAACTATAGGCATGTTAGTTGATTATAGCCATGTCGCAAGATAATAGTCATCTACTAGTCTGCAAAAAGCGCACCAAAATAGCTCTAGACGGTCGGGCTTTTGTCACACATCGTATCACATCTATAATGAAATTCTAATATTCATCATGGATGTTCAAATGTGATGCAATTTGTTGCGACGATGAGGTTTTTGCCATAAATTTGTCATAGAAGTAAAATTATGATGAATTTGGCTTCTTCCTCAGGCTCAAAACCGATCGTCATAGAAGTCGATCTCTACTAGTGGGAGGCATGAGCAAAGGGTATCATCAAAGACTAGCTAAAAGCTAAACTGAGGAGACAAAGTAGTCCGTAGACTATTTATGCATAGACGAAAGTTGTGAACCAAACCTGAGTTGTAGTTAAGCCACCTTTTGTTGTATTGAGCTTATTGGGTCTTGTACTTTCGATCAAAACACAATAGCATAAAGGCTACTGGTGGGGTGTGCTATATGTTGGGGAGCCCACTACCATGTTTAGGGCCTAATATAGCCTAGTGCTCACAAAATAATGTTTAGGGCCATTTATAGTTTAATTACATTTTTTTGTAAATACAAATCCCACCAAAGGTCCATTTTGTAGCCCCTATTGACGCTTTTGTAAATACAAACCTCATCGCAAGCCATAACTCCTCACCTGCTTCCCCTATAAATGAGGGAGGAGGTGGTGGAGAAGGACCTGGGGGCTGATCACTCGACTTTCTTCTTTTTCTCTTCTGTTCTCTCTTATTATTCTTTTCTCTCTCGTTCTCTCTCTTATCCTTTGCTCTCTCTTATTATGGAGATAGCTAGCTTTTAATACAACTTTTATTTCAGTTGTTATCGGCTCTTCGCTCACATCACGGCAGTTACGTAGAACAATATCAGCTTGTCTTTCCCCACAAGGTGAAGACCTATATGCGAAATCAATCTATTAATACCACTGCAAGTGTTCTTAAAATATGGATAGGATACCAGGAAATATTTAGTGAAATTGGACACCAACTCTGTCTCATCCCGTCCACGATATGAGGTGACTGACTCCATAATACAATAGTTGGATATCTTCTGCTTAACTGTCTGAGAAATAGGAGCAAACATGAAAGTGGTAGACGGGACGAGCCGACCTTCATATTTCAACAGACTAATTGCCTCACATTCTAAGTGAAATTCTGTTATGAGCAAACAAAATGAGTCTTGTTCACCAACCATTGTGGCATCAAACTTCCTCGTCAAAGAAGACAACCTTCCGACGTATGTTTTGCTTATTCACAAACTCGAGGACACTACCCACTGTCACAAAGATCCTCCTTACTCACCACATAACAACTACAAGACGCATCATCATCCTTTTTGTCGGCAATAATAACCACCAACTTTCTTGCTATCTTAAAAATTCTTGACGCCATTTTTATATTCTATCATGCACAAAATTAGAATGGATTAGTGAAAAAAAATACATTATCAACCAAAGTTAGAATAAATTAGTCAAAAAAGACATTGTCAACCTTGCAAAAGATAAGAATAGGTTACCGGTTCAGATGAATCTGCCCTTCAAATCGAACGATAGATATGGGTAAGGGAAGGGAAGAGTGTTGTTGAGGAGAGGTGATACACACCTAGAAGGGTAGGGAGATGCGAGTGGAGGAAGTTAGGGAGACTCACAAGCCGGTCTTGTGAGGTAGTGGCGCTGGGTGGAACTCGATCGCGGCGGTCCACGGCATACAAGTATGTAGGCCGGGCTGGTTTAGCGGTGAAAACGTGGTGGGTCAAGCGGGGCGGGCGCCCGCCTGCGTAGTGGTGGTTGAGGATGAGGGAACCACGTATCGGGGCTGCCAAGCACAGTAATGCACCAATACACAATCTTCACAAAATACCTTAATGCTCGTGCACGGGTCATAATCTTGTTGTTGAGGTGATAATCATGCTAATTGGTTTGTTTATGAGCCTGTTTTATACTTCTTAGTTTGACTTAACACCAATTTCATGGTCCTACGCTGCACGCACATGTGATCGATACACGCAATATATTCAATGGTTTGTCTGGCATGATCTGTTGATTAAACAAACAAAGTAATAAACCAAACAAAACATGCATGTCAAGTTCCATTCACATTTATTTTGATCAGGTTATGTAGTAGATAGTTTGTGATATTTAAATTAGTTGTAATGTGAATGGACTAATCTTAGTTCAAATTCAAAATCCATGTCCACTTCCACAAAGAGAACACTTCTCACCTCACAGGATGCCTTCACTTGGTGTTCATTAGGCTGCTCTTTTGAGGATTCAGATCACGATCATTTTTTTTTTTTTGTTCAATTTTGATCATTCAAGGTTAACATGTGATTAGAAATGCTTTCCATTTCAAATATATTGTATTTGGGACAAGCTTGGGATTTGATGCCTTACGTGAAGGTTTGAAGCACTGCTCCTAGAAATGAACTATGCAAGGTCAGTGTCACAGTGTGTAATGCAGGAAATTCGTGCATCACGCTTTATGAATTATGACTGCACACTTGACAACTTGTTATAGATTCATTTTCTTTGCAGTGGACACATGTGTTTGTAAAATGGATATTGTCGGCATAATTTATGCAAATCACAAGGCCCTTGCTCACAAACAGATTGTGCACAATTGCTTATCCACAACCACGGTTGAGTAGGCTCTATGTGTTTTCGACTCGTGGCCTGGCAATTGGCACCAGTTCCTAGGTATGCACTAATTTTCATCAAGATTTTAATAGATATATAATAAGTACTCAAATATAGAAAGGAAGTTGTAGGATCTAAATTATGATAAAAACTAAATCCATTTAGTCTGTGTTGTCACATATTGGGAGCAAAATATAGCTCCAGTCCTGGTAATCCGTAATCACCTCTGTGTGCCACCTGTTATTCTTCACCGCAAGTCGCGAGAAGAAATCTTCTTAATTTTCACCAGATACTCAATCGACATTTTAATTATTATACAATTGCAACAAATCTTACGAAAGCTCATGGAATCAAGCTCTATTAATCTTGTATCTTGTATCGCTCCATTATTCTTGTAAAGAACTCGAGAAGATATGTAACACCCTAGAGCGTCCTATTGACCTTCAATACTACGCAAATATGCCTAGTGAATTCGCTAGTACGCAAAATGCATGATCCAATTGTCTATTCTGTTGGAGGAGGATTTTATCACCTAAAAACACTGTACCCTACCTATTTTACGTTTTGCCTATCTTGTTGAGATAGTCCAACTATAGGCCAATAAAGTGGCACATGTTTTCTGTAACAACGGTAAACTGTTCCGCCATTTGCTACCAGCTATGCATATGTAGCAGAAAAACAGGCAAAAACCATTTTGCGATGATCCGTTACAGTTTTCCTCCCTTCCCTTGCAGTTCCCATCAATCAGCGATAGTTTAGCACTTTCAGAGCCCATCATGAGACATTCTGCCAAATAATGTCTGAAAGGAGGGTCGTGGCGGCGCAAGCGCAACACGCGGGTCAGACACTGCTGCCACTAGGAGAACGAACAGAGTATTGCAAAGCAACATCAACTCCAGTCTCCAGGGGCATGCCGTGTTCAGCATGGAGCAACATCAGGCTCTGCAGAATGCTGCAATAGCAGTGAAAGAAGTAATATGGGGAATACTGAATGCATTGAACCGTGATAAACAGTGGTTACATATAGGTATGAGGGAGCTAAGTATAGCAGGCCTCATGCCTAGAGTTACTCTCTAACACTATTCTCTAACACTCTCCCACAGTCGAAACTAGGAGCACCGCGTACATTGAGACTGGACCTAAACTCGGTGAAGACGGATGTCAGCAAACCTTTGGTGAAGACATCGGGCGCATCGCGACGTTGTGGGAACGTGCAGGACGCTGGACCTCACCGAGGGCGACTCGCCTCTCGGCGAAGTGTAGATCAATCTCGATATGCTTGGTTGATGTTGAACCGATTCTTTGGAGAGGTAGACCGCGCCGACATTGTCACAATAGACCACGGTAGCGCCGCGAAGAGGATGATGAAGCTCCTGCAGAAGTTGGCGCAACCAGCGGGCCGGCAACACCATTCGCCACCGCCTCGTACTCGCCTCTGCACTAGACCTACGGACACGATGGGGCCGACGTTTGGACTGACCAGGAGATGAGATTGTCCCGAGGAACACGGCATAACCGTAGGTGGACTTGCGGCGTGTCGGGACATCCCGCCCAATCAGCATCCGTGTAGACAATAAGATCGGCCGGTGTGGTCCGGTGAAGGTGAAGACCGAGGTCCAAAAGTGCCCTAAAGATAGCGAAGAATCCGGCTTCATAGCACCAAGATGAGGCTCCCGAGGATCATGCATATACAAAGAGCGGACCTGCTGGCGAACGGCGTAGGCGATATCCTGGACGGGTGAAGGTGAGGTATCAAGGCGCCAGGCGATGTCAATAGGAGGTGGGGTCGGCCACGGCAACACCATCAGCAGGAAGCTTGGCGTGAGTATCCACAGGAGTACTGCAAGGCTTACGGTTGAGCATACCAGCACGGTCCAGAATATCCAAAGATATACCGACGTAGAGAGGAACAAACCGTCATGTTGGCGCTGAACACTAACTCCAAGAAAATGGTGGAGGGGTCCCATGTCCGTCATAGAGAATTCCCGGCGGAGAGCTGCAATAATCCGGTGAAGAAGACTCGTAGAGGAGGCCGTCGAACAATGTCATCAACATAGAGAAGCAAAATAGCCATATCGGAGCCATGACGGTAGATGAAAAATCGAGGTATCGACTTGGCCTCAATGAATCCAAGAGAGATGAGGTAAGAGGCAAACCGATGGTGCCAGCTCGCGAGCTTGCTTCAATCCATAGAGAGACTTGTTGAGGCGGAGACGAACTCAGTGCCGAGGGATCGGCAAAACCACGGGCACAGGTACGGTAAACAATCTCCTTCAAGGTGCCATGCAGAACGCATTCTTCACATCAAGTTGATGAATAGGCCATGAATGAGAGAGTGCCGAGTGAGGACTGCATCGAGCGGTTCTTTGGGCTTGACCTCAGTCTGAAACTTTCATCATAGTCAATGCCGGGCGCTGCGTGTGAAACCGCGGAGGACCCAACGCGTGCCTTGTAGCGGTCAAGAGCCATCGGACTTGAGCTTGTGATGAAAAATCCACTTTCCCCTCGTAACAAGGTTGACACCGGGAGGCCGAGGAACCGGGGGTCCGTGTCATTTGCCTGCATAGCATCAAACTCCTCCTGCATAGCCCGGTGCCACGCGAGATCGGCAAAGTCTTGAACGGACGGAGGAAGGCACCGGGGACATTGTCGGCGGGTGGAGGTTCGAGCGGTCGGCGGGGTGGCGTGTCTCCGCCTTGCCACGCAGCGTCGCGCATCGCCGCGGCGCATTTGTGACAAGACAATCGGCTAGGGCGCCGTGGCGGCCGTGCGGCCGTGAGAGGCGAATCGGCACCCGGCCGGGCGGCAAAAGGGCGGGGGCGTCCATTGAGGGCAGCGGCAGCACGCGTCCACGAGGAGGGGAGACCGGCCGGTAGCGGCGAGCTAGGCGTGGGAGGCACCGGGGCACCGCGCCGGGGGGGCTAGGTGCGGGCGCGCGTCCGCCGCGGCCCCAGCTGCCCGCCCGTGCGGCATCCATACCGCCGGAAGACGAGAACCTGCATACACGGCTCTTGACCCATGGGGCGAAGAGGAATCATCGGCGTTGTCCAAAAATCAAGTGTGGTGGGATCCCGAGGCGAGGTGGACATATCGGCGAAGGAAACACCGCTTCATCGAAGACGGCATGTCTAGAGATGATAATGTGGTTAGAATGAAGGTCAAGACACCGATAGCCCTTGTGATCGGAGGAGTACCCCCCGGGAAGACACACATGGAAGAGCGTGGTGAGAGCTTATGTGGAGCCGTGGAGGACAAAGTTAGGATAGCAAGCACACCAAAGACACGAAGGTGGGTGTAAGAGGGTTGTGTGCCATGGAGGGCGAGGTAGGGTGTTCGGCCGCCTAGGGTTTTTGTGGGGTGGCGGTTAAGGAGGTAGGTGGTAGTGTGGAGTGAGTCCGCCCAATAAACCGGAGGTAGACGGCTGAGAAATAGGAGTGAGCGCACAATATTGTTGATAGTGCGTAAAATGCGCTCAGCCCGCCCATTCTCGCTGGGAGGTGTATGGGCACGAGAGGCGAAGAGCGACCCGTGGTGAGGGAAGAACGTGCGGGCCGAGGAATGGTCAAATTCACGCCATTGTCGCGACCGAACCGCCTTTGATAGAAGAGTCGAATCGCTGCGGCACACATACGAGAAGAAATTAGTAAGAGTAGTAAAGGTGTCGGATTTGAGGCGTAGAGGAAAAGTCCAAATTTGAAATGAGTACAATCATCAAGAATGACAAGATAATATTAATAGCCGTAAACACTAACAACCGGAGATGTCCAAAGATCACAAAGTATTAAATCAAAGGGGCGAGGTGCACGGAATTTGACACGCTAAAGGGAAGACGCACATGGCGGCCTAGCCGACGTGCATGGCAAATATGAGTGTCATCGCGCTTATTGCAAGAAATAGCATGTGAACTAATGAGCTTGGACAAAGCCTCATGACCGACGTGGATCGAGACGGCGATGCCATAGGGTGGCGGAGCCGGGCGGTAGTAGTGAGGGCGGTGGTGCCGGTGGTGGTGGGTGCTTTGGCGAGAAGAACGGGTAGAGATCTCCGTGCTATTACACCTAGCGATCACGCTCCGTGTCCGGAGGTCCTTCACGAGAAAGGCCAAAAGGATCAAACTCGATGGAACAGTTGTTATCGATGGTAAACCGACGAACGGAAATTAAATTCTTAATAATGCCGGGGAAAACTAGAACACTAGAAAGAATTAAAGGACGTCGCGGTGTGATAAAAGAGTGAGATCCTACGGAGGTAACGGAAGCGTAGCTCCATTACCGACAATGATAGATGAAGAACCGGATGACAAGGGAGGGTGAGAGGAGGAAATTATACGGGATTGTTGACCATGTGGGCGCCCGGCACGGAGTCAACATACCAATCGCTTCGGGCGGGGCGGTGTCGGCGTCATGTTGCTGAAATTGCTGGCGGCGACGGCGTGTCGAAAGACCCACCGTGCATCGGGCTCCATGGTTCTTTGGTGTGGTGGGAGGCGCCGGCTGCCCATAGCGAAGCCCGGAGGGAGGGCCGAGCTGCGAGGGAACCCGTTATCGGTCCGATACCCGTCTGATTGCCTGGAAGTAGGGACTCTTCTTTGCCGCTTCTTTGGGGCACCATCGTGGAGGGCTCGCTGCGGTGGGCGATAGTGACCGCCATGATGCCCGCCTCCCGGGGCGTGGGGGGTTCGACGAGAGGCGAACCGTGCCCCCAAGTGTTGTAGAGGAATCCCGGCGGGCGGCCGCCCCGGACGGCCTTGCCGTCGGGCTCTTTGGGGCTAGCCGCTGCTGTGGGCCGCCGCCAGCGCCAGCGCCCGGCTCTTCGCGGTTGCCACGGCCACCGCCCGGGGTTGCCGTGACCACGGGGTTGCTTCCTTGGCTAGGCGCCACCACGGGCCAGCCCCGGCGCCGTGAGGGCCATGACCACCGGACCGAGTCGGTGGAGGAGGGCCGGTGGTGGTGGAGGCGGGGGGGTTGGTGTTGCCGTCGACGTCGTCGAGGTCGATCTCCTCCGAGAAGCGTAGGCGTGCGGGCCTCGGCGAAGGTGGGGAACGGTAGGCGCATCTTGATGTTGGTCACCATGGGGCGGAACTTGTCGCTGAGGCCCCGCAGTGGCGTGAGGGATCAGGGTCCGGTCGCCCACCGGATCGCCAAAGTCCTTGAGGTTGGCCGCCATGGTCTCCAAATTGCGGCGAGAAGTCCGTGATGGAGGACACGCTTTGCTTCACGGTCGCGGAACTCGCGGACAGCGGCGGCGCCGCTGACTTCTACCGGCCGAGGAATTCGCCCTCAAGATGGAGCCAGGCGGTGCGGGCGTTGGGGTTCTTCGCAGATGGTGGACTCTTGGAGATCGGCGTTGATCGTGCCGTAGATCCACATGAGGACGGTGCAATCCATTTGCACCCAGGCCGCCGATCGTCGTTCACCACATCGGTGAAAAGTGGTCGGTGAGGATGTACTTGCCCGGGCGGCGAGGAAGAGGTGGCGCCAACGATTGTAGTTGTTGGCGGCGCGATCCAAACGACCGGGACGAAACAGATGTTGTTGACGGCGATGGCGGCGCTGTGGGAGTCGGCGTGCCGCCTCGAACTCGTCGAGGGCCTTGGGCGGGCCTCGGCAGCCTCCCGATGCGCTGCTCCTGCGCCTCACCTTGGCTGCTCCGTGGTTTCAGCCATGGCGAGGGATCGGCGGCGGCGATGTGGATCGGCGACAGCGGCGGATCAGGAACGCGGCGACAGCGGCGGATCAGGAACGCGGCGACTCTCTCTGTTTTTTTTCTCTCTCTTTTTTACCTCACGTGCGGATAGTCACGGCACGCAAGCGATCGGACTCTCTCTGTTTTTTTTTTCTCTCTCTTTTTTTCTCTCACTCTTTTCTTTTTCTTTTTTTTTTTTTTGACCTCACGTGCGGATACTCACGGCACGCAAGCGATCGGAGACTACACCGTGGTCGGAGACGCGGTCACGGACTGCACCGCGGTCGCGCAGACGCGCGCGAGGAGTCCGGCGTCGATCTCAGTGGCGCAGCCGATGTCGCGATCACCGAGGAAGTGCCGCGATCGGTCGCGGGCACAGGACGATGAGCAGTCGCGCGGTAGATGGGGCCACGCGACGACGACTCGCGATCTCCTGGCGATGTAACGTCGACGCCGCGCGATGGAGCGCCGCTCGCGGGATCGGGTGCCGTGTCGCGGCTCCGGGCGTCGGGCGTCGGGATGTCGCGGATCGGTCTTCAGGCGTCGTACCTTGCGGGATCGGGCGCCTGCGTCGCAGGATCGGACGCGGGACGCGGCGCGAGTGGGATCGGCGCGTGGGGCTCGCGGCGATCGGCGAACTGTGTCCGCGGCGATCGGCGAGGTGGGGATAGGACCGGCGAGCAGCTGCCCAGCGACAGTCGGCCGGCGATCTTTAGGATCAGCGACGGCGGCTAGGGGTAGCGGAAGCGAGAAGGTCGTGTGGGATCGTACCTTCCCGTGATACCATGAAAGAAGTAATACGAGGAATACTGAATGCATTGAACCGTGATAAACAGTGGTTACATATAAGTACGAGGAAGCCAACCAAGTATAAGCAGGCCTCATGCCTAGAGTTACTCTCTAACACTATTCTCTAACAAGCAGTATCAGGCTGCACAAACAAAGGCACCAAAAGGTTATTTCTCACGTTCATGTAAGCCTGAAGCTATGCGACATTAAGTTCGTCTCGCACTTTGACAAAACTAAGTATGAACCTTTCGCATTGCTGAATGCTGACTCTTTGTGTAACACCACCGATCCGATATAACGATGAATCCATTTGGGAGAAGAAAAGGCACCACACAAGAAATAGTTTTTTTAACACTCTTCCTTGAAAACCAACATTTCAATTTAGTAAAACAAAAGTTGGGTCAGCCCCTTTGTTGAGCAAAAAGGCTCCCATATAACAAATACAATTCCACCAAACCACCTCATAAAAAGGAATTCAAGCCAAGGAAAGAGATTTGTAGAAATCAGAGACATTCAGTCATTATCAAATAAAGCAAAATAACTACCGACAAGAAGCAATCAACCATGAAACAAATAATCAAAAGTCATACAATCAATCAAATTTTTCTTAGATTGTAGAGTCAAGTAACCAGTCCAAAACTAACAAGTCGTTACTGACAATGAACACCGCAAACACACGGCTGCTATCCACACATTAGCATGTGAAACAATAATGGTGAAGAAGATAAACTCATAACAAAGGATGCCAACACGCTGAAGGGTTAATCTCATCCCAACTTTATATGAATGTTCTTATCAAGAGTGTGGATCCATATAAATAAAGTATTGCACGAAGATAGCAGATCCACTAGCATGCTGAGACGCATGCTCAGCCTCCATTGACCAAAGCCTCGGCCCTCCACTTTGGAAAAATGGAGAAGAAAGAACATCGCTATCAACATCATCTTCCATTTCATCTTATATTCAAACTTTGTCAACCCATTTGTGCAGGCCGCAGACACACTCGTACATCAATCCCTTTTGATTAGTCCATACATCCACTACCAAAAAAGCAGCCCCCCACCACTAAGTGTATGGCTAGTGCACTACAGACCAGGAAAGGAACATTATGAGAGCATGCCAGACTCTTTAGCAGCTATCTCCATCACTCACACTCATAGGGGCATTGAAAGATGTAGGAGCATGAGCAGGTTATTGCTTACCATATCCTTGCAATTAAAGCACCTTTGAACAAAAGATCGGAAAGGGAAAGGCGATATCATATACCATTGGTACAACTTCAAGTGGAGAGGATCTTTTAGGTCTTTTCCTGCCTCCTTGTTAGTGAATCGAAACCAGCATTTCTATCTTACACTTTGATAGGTTAATGCCTGCTAGTAATCGTAAGGACTAAGGATGCATGTTATGGTTGCTGCCACTATACTAGGAAGGAGTGTTGGGTTCTGGTTTCACTGGTTGTCCATCCTGTGAATGTTGTGTGTCATAGATTGCCATGGCGAGCGAGATGGGCATCATGCAGAGTGCTTTGGACTGGAGAAATTGCATTGCTGCCCCAATGTCTTCTTCCATCAGCTTTGCGACCTGTCTTTCTGTGCCATCCGTTGACCACTTTTCCCAAATCTGTTGTTTGCTCCCACTATCACTTGCTTCCCCCTAACGAAATCAAAGGAAGATCCAATTCAACAACAAATAGATACGAAAATATCAAGATGGAAAAGGACATTCAAATTAATTTTTCAAGTCACAACACGGTCATTCGAGAAAGAAATAAAGCTCGTTATATTATAGCAACCTAAGGATATGTGAGTGTCAGAAATTGGGCTTTGAAGCAGGGTTAGGGCATATACCTATGATGAAGCATACAAAAAAAACCTAGATGACATAGAGATAGTGGCGATACGATGATGCCTTGATTTTGATATGACAGAACAAATAATCAAGAGCACATGCAAATTATGCTGATAATCTCATGGCAGTAAAAGTGAGGTTACCAGAGGGCAGTAGTCAGTAGTCACAAAATCACAAGCTTACCTTAACTGAAAGTGGGATATCAGCAACCAGCTGTGCTACAGCACCAGCACCGCCCAGCCTGCTCATGCTTAGAACCTAACATTATAGAATCAAGGTCCCATCAGTGATTAAACAAGTAACTCAACTGGTGGTTAATGATTCAAAGATGTTAGCATAATGAGCTGAACCTTGACTTGAAGCCTCAGAAACTTCACATAATCGAGGATCTCATCTAGCATAGCTGCCCTATCTGTCTGCATAGTTTAAAAATGAAACATAATATCAGAAGTTTCTCTTAGTCATTCTTTTAACCTTACATGGTGAACGACACTCTGGATCTGGGAATTCAAAATCATGTGTTGTCCCAAATATTTACATAATCCTGAGGATACATGCTTGCTTATCTCAAAAGTAACACTCATGTAGCACAATTCTCGGCGAGATGACAGTAAGTTCTTCCAAAGCACAAGACTTGATTGTCAACACGACAATGAGGAACAAGCACAACAATAGTATAATATCGTAAGAACATCATAGCCTAGATCACTTGCTGAGATTCTGTCAGTGGCAGGCATGTGAACTATAGGACTCTAGGGTCTTTGCCTATATAATAACACCTACAAGTATGATAAGTTGATAACATTAATACCTTGTTTGTATTGGGCACCAATTCCTGTAGGGCCCTCATCCTTTCTGCTATTCTCTCTCTTCTTAGCTGCAGTAGATCAAATATGGTTCAAAACGCTGCTGAATAAGAATATAGAAGACTGTAAAACGAGAGGAAATGAAAAGTGAAAAACACAGATCTTAAATTAGGTGTGGAGTCTGGACATCCATAAGTACAAGAACAAGCAGCAGGGATAATTCTCCTGCTACCAGAAACATGTTACTCAAGTTCAAAGCAAGCAGCTACCATAAAGGAAAAGCATGTGCTAGTGCTACACGACTGCAACATATATATAGAACATGAATCATCCAACTTATACTACAATACAACGGCATGGAGACTTAAGGAAAGATACGGCATGGCCCCGGGCCACGGTGACACTAAACTTCAGCACATAATCTAGCTTAACACAATCAGCCATCTTTGAACCTGTGGTTACTGATTGCTTGCGACCAAAGACAATGCAGAACATTGAAAACCACAGATGGGACAATTTGAAGCTGATCGGTGAATCACAGAGTGCAAAACGAGACATGTGACAAAAAGATTGCCTGAGGATGTTGAGTAAAGTAAAAACACTGCCTACGAGTACTGTATCACTCAGCAACCCATTTCTGAAACACTGAACCGAAATCTATAATAACCCCTAAAAACTATCAGGTTATGTTTTGTACAGATCAACATAAATTGTGAAATGGCACATGTACTCGATTTTAAACTGCAGAGATCGTTTCGTTACCCTCTCTGCAATGCTGTGGGGATCCGTCGCCTGCCCACGCCGCGCCCGCACCTTTGGCCTCGGCGCTGGCGGTTGTGGCCCGACACCCACCCCGCCTTGCTTCGGCTGCTGCGCGTGGAACACCTAAAACCCAGCCAGAACACACCAAGACATGGCACAGTTAGGGGGAAAGCGCTACAAATTAGCCACGAAAACACGCATGATTTTACACCCCCGCTGCAGCGTGCATAGTACCTGGGTAGGCGGGTTGGGGCGGAGGTGGGGCGGCTGCACACCGCCGCCGAACACCGGCGCGAAGAGCCCGGGAAGCTGCACAGCCTCCCGATCCTGCAGAGGCGAGCGAAGAGCTTAGCACACAGCACGCACACGCTGGTTTGGTACTGGTAGGTGCAAGTGCAAAGGCGAAAAGCCAGAAAAAGGGGAAAGCGGGCACGATGGAGCTAGGCGCGCTCACCGCCTTGCCACCGTCGGCGTGTTTCCCGCTTCCGGAAGCCTCGGCGGCCGCGGCGTCGAGGCTGAGAGCAAGGGAGAAGGGCTGGTCCCCAGGTGCGCGCCCGCCGCCCGCGGCCGCGCCCGGTAGGAGCCGCCGGCCGCCATGGAGAAGAACTGGTCGAAGAAATCGTCTTCCGTGCCCTGCGGCGGCGGTTGCCCGGCCATGTCCTGGCACCGAGGGGCCCACTGTGCCCGCCGGCAACGGTAACTGGTTGCTTGGCCACGCTCTCCAGCTGTCGCCGACGGCCTGGAACGGAGGCTGTTTGCTCGTCGGCGAGTGAAGTGGGGATCGAGGACTGGTGGGTGTGGTGGGTCGCTCCCTTTATTCACTCTCGCGGTCGCCTCATGGCGAGGTTAGGTGGGCCCTTAGCCTCATGTGGGCTGAGACGTCAGGCATGGGCTAGTGTGCACGGGAAAGGGATGCTAGTATAAATGGGCCGATCGCCGGTGCAAGTTCTTGCATGTGGGGAAGAGAGCAGCAGCAGCATTTGGTCCAAGATACGGAGCCCATGCAAGGCCCAGGGTTTAGAGATGTCAAATTCCTCACGCAGTGAGTCAGACGGCGAGACAACTTCAGCGTGCAAAAAAAACAAAAGGTGCTTCAAGTTCTAAAATTGAGCACCATTACTAGCAACTAGCAAGATGCAGTAACAAAACAGAGCATGGAACTCGTTAAAAACTCATGGCCTACGCGGCTACGCGCACCTGTCACAACTAGTAGCGTCAAAAGTCTATATCTTTTGCTTTCCGAAAAAAAGAAGTCTACATCTTTTGTTGACTGTATAACCCAGCCGTACGCGTATATATATTGCCAAACCGCTGTCGATGTCATTCTTCGCAGTCCACACCATCAAAGTTAAACTCGTAAGATACTGTTCCAACATATACGTTCACATTACTAGATATAGAAATCCAAATGTTCCTTAGGTATTTTTGTTTTATCCTATAAGATAATCTTTTCAATGTTAACCAAATAATAAAAAAATACATTTACAATATCAATTTTTCGCCTAAAAATAAAAAAGCATTTAAGCAATAAACCAAATATGTACTATACACATATTTCATCTTGAATCTGTTTAATCACACGTTTTAAAATAGCGGCGGCGTGGAGCAACAACTCAAGGCTACGCAATCACTCATTCGCGCTATTCACGCTATTAAGCCTATATAGCGCTATATAATACCCTTATCCTTGAATGGTTGTTTCATTTGAACTGAACTTTAGGCTGTTTGAATTGTGCACTTTATGCCCTTGCTTTGCTTATGAACCGCCTTGACTTGATGCCTTTATGGTTGTTTGCTTTGAGGATGGAAACTTTATTATATATGGTTATCATTATCACTTATCGATTATATGGTTGTTTGTTGTTTGAATTATATACCTGTCATGAAACAAATAGCGGCGCAATAACGTGGAAAGCATGCCGACGCTGCTGTGCATAGCGCCCGCTATAAGCGCGGCTATATAGCGCTATAGCGTAAATAAATAGCCACAATAGGCTGCCGCTAATTTACATAGCTCGCCATCAAAAACATGGGTTTAATCTAATTTGATGGAATGGTAGTTGGTGCGTTTTTTATATATAGCTTCATTAAAATTAGAAAACTTTGGCTCTTATTTTTTTAGAAACTACGGCAACCATTAGGTTGCCTGAACTTTATTGCAAATGACATCAAAAAATTACAGAGTTTGTTAGATTTACAAAGCCAAAAGGCTGGAAGCAGAGGTGAAGAAAGAGCAAAAACCGAAAAGAAATCTAAGAGGAACAAAGCTATACAGCAAAATGGCTAGACCACTATAGGAGCAGGAGATTATCCGCAGAATTGCTACATCTATTGGCCCTGAGAAGGAGATCTTCATGACATTGACGGGCGATCCGCACATTGACTTCATCTTCTTGCACGAAAACCTTCGCATTTCGACACTTCCAAATATTCCAATGGATACAGGTGAGAACGGTGCCTCGACCTTGGCATTCCGTTCTTTGGAGAGGATTGAGAGTCCAAAGAGATTCAATATTGTCACTATTATCACCGAGATGGGAGGGATCGCGGCCGATGAAGGCCCGTAAGCCGGAGGCTGCGGGGACAACCGATGAAGAGGTGGCCCGCAAATCTTCATCGTCCACACAAAATGGGCATTGCTCATCCCAAGCATATTACGATAGTTATTACAAATGAGTGAAGTCTTGCATTAGGGCTCAAACGTCATGGTAGCGCGACCTCACGATCACTTTAGTATCATTGCGAAAGGAGGAGCTCGGACATGATATCTTTCCAAATGGGGAAATATCATGTCTTAGGTCCCCAAAAGTCTCGCCGTCATTCCAACCATACTTGTATCGAAGCCAATCGACCCAGGGGGTAGGGGGAGCGCAGTGGAATTTTAGGAGAAACTTCTTCAACAGGCTTTTATTCTTTTTTTTTTCATATCCAGGATGCCAAGTCCCCCTTTAGGTTTTGGGGAGGGTGGCTCTTAGAAAACAAATAAAATCGCTTCCATTTTAGAATAACTCCTAAGGGCGGTACATTGCTACACGTAAGCGGTCTCATGCGTCGTCTCATGCATCGCCACGTAGGATTTTTGATGATGTGGAGGAAAGAGAGAGGTGAGAGAGAATGAGGTAGTTGCTTCGCGAAACAACGGTCTCATGAGCTAGAAATTAGGACTATGAGACGGCTATTTTACCATTGTATAAGTTGTTGTCATCATGCACCTCACAATCCTATTTTTACTCTCTCCATAAATTAAGAAAATGCGAGTTGCTATGAGACAATTGCGAACACATGGTTGATTTAGGTCACATGTGTTTAGTTTTGTGATTGAGTGATTGTCAACAGTCAACATTTTAATTCTATTTTCTTTTATCCATTTTTGCTTCGGCTATGTTCACTCGGCACACGTGGAGTGTGTCGAAGACGGATCTCTTGGTTCGTGTTGTACAGGGTGTGGAGCTCGGAGATGGTAGGCGACGTGAAGGGGTGAAGGGGCCAAGGAGGGGCGTCTTTCGGGCCGACGGACCGCGAGGTGAAGGACGGACGTGAGGCTTGGACCCGAGGGACGGATCGCCCGGTGGCTAGCCATGGTGGGTGACATCCGGGACATCGGCGAATGCAAGAGGGCGTGGCGGGACCGTGTCGATCGGGTCAAGACGGCGGCGTCAGTGCGGCGAGCGGGGAGCTTCGGATGACTTGGCGACTCGGGCGATCAAGACGGCGATGACACGTGTCGAGGAGGTTTGGTGGTTTGTCCTCAAAACCATCGGTCTTGGGTTTTAAGTGGTTTGGGCCTCAAAACCACGGCGCGGGTTTGGTGGTTTGATCCTCAAAACCATCGGCGGGTTTCACGGGTTTGGGCCTCAAAACCCGGGCGGATGTTCCGGTGGACGGAAGGGCGGCGCGTGGCGGCATCACGGGAGATGCGTGGAAGCAAGGCTGCGGATGAGGAGGCGCCAGCGGTCGTCGGATCAAATTATTCGAGTCGGACTAAATTAGCCTTCGGGTTAGATTCGGCTCATATGTATCTATCAGGGGTAGTTTGGGAAAGAGGATTTGGATTATATGTGGAGGATGACAACCTCCTCCCCTCTTTGCCTCTCTTATTTTCATTTTCCTAGTTTTTCTCTCTAGGGTTCCTGTATGAGAGAGGTCCACAGGTGAAAAAATTCATAGCTAAATTTTGGAGACCGTGAACCCGTGATTTTGAGTGGGAAATGGGAGTCTCAAAGCTCCCTGTATCCTCCGGGATTTTTCTTTAGTCCTGTGATCTTTTCGTGCCCATGTTCTTCTGTTTTTTCCCCTCTGCTCAGATCTGAGTTTCCCAGACTTCTACTGTGTTTTGAGCGATGATCTTCCAGAGTTAGTCCACTGACTACCTTGCGATTACCTGGTTAAGTTTTGGTAGCAGTTGGTTGTGTATGGGCGGAGATCCGATTGTTTTTTTGGTCAAGTTGCCCGCTTGCTGTTCGTCAGGTTTGACTGCTCTGTTCTCTATTTCCAGTTCGTTGCTTTCGTGGATTTCAGGTCGGTGCAGGTTCTCTGAGCGAGGCAAGACAGCAGCGTCAGTCTTTAGAGCTTGATTTTCTCGTCGGTGCCTCTTCTGTGAAGTGTGTGCGTTCGTCGATCTGTGCGCTCGTGCTCAACAGCTTGCCGAGCAGCTCACGAGAGGAGCACACCTGCACACAGCCGGACAGCAACAACTTGTCAGCAATTGGTAAGTAGGTAAGCAATAAATCTTCACCTTGTTCCGATCTCAATTTGAGCAAGTAGCAGTTTGTTCTTGCTGCGCCTACAGGAAGCATATTTCAGTATGAAATTTATCTCTTGCTTCCGTGAGCTAGAAAATTCTTTGCTGTAGCAATTTGCCTTTGCATCTGTGAATTGCTACTTCTAGAAATCATGAGATATCTTTGGAGCATTAGTTAATTCATTTTACTTTGACTGGAGTAGCATTTAAGATATACAAGATTGCTGCACGCTTTTATCTGAAATTGTTAATTCAAGTGATCAGCTTCAGGCTTTGCTTGCTTCGATCGTTGATTAGCAGCTACAGCAGTGCTTGCACGTCGGTTCAGCACCATCTCATTTGCTTGCTCGTGATTTGCATTCTCAAACTACAGGGAAGGAATCATTGCATGTTCATTTGTTCACACTAGTTTGCACGTGATTGACTTGTGCTCTCAACAGTGGTGCTCTTGACTGAATATTTGTTAGGTGTCTCAATTGTTGTTTAGTCACTGCAGTTTTAAATCGTTTGAGCTCCAAATTTTGATCCGTCTTTTTTGTGTTGATTTTCTATCGATCCGAGGAATTCTTCTAAGTACTCTTGCCACAAGTTGGCGTTGGTATTTTAGTTTCGAGAACTCGCTTCTTCTCTATAGAAGTTGAGTGACTCTTTTTCCCTCCTCGGTTCGATCTTTGCCCTCGTCGGTCGGGTGTGCGATAGTTTGAGGTGTCCCGGTGTGTTCCTAGGAAACATCCACCCAATCATTTGGGTCGTGGACATATCGGTGCTCTCTTTGCTTGTGACACCTTGCTACCGCTTAGCACGCGTGTTACTCGTCTCGTTTGAGTTTGCTTTTGAGGTTGGGGGTTGAGCCGATGACCCAAAATTGAAAAGGAAAATTGAGGCTCCCATTCACCCCCCTCGTCAGCCGCTTTAGGTCCTTCAACAACTTAGAAAGACAACCATTGTACATGTAGTCTATTAAGTCGCCTTAAATTACGTGGCACTATATGAGACTAGTTATAAGACAACACCAATGTACTTGCCCTAAGCCGAGGGGCTTGATTACAAGAATCAATTCCAATTCTCTCAAGAGAATCTGAACCAAATGTTTTTTAACTTAACCAAATGTTGTTTTGAAATTCCATGCAAAGGGAAGACAAATAATTCCAGTACATATGAACATGCATGATGGTCACTGAGTATCCAAATGAGGGTATACATAAATGTCTTCACCAAAATTGTAAAGTTTCCTCCGGGTGTATCGTCCTTGACGCCCCCGACCCACCGCCACCCCGGCTTCGCTCGCCTCCAACGCCATGGACAAAGCTTCCTTTCATTTCAAGATCCGTGTCTTTATTGTAATTTGGCCTTCTCTGGAGGACTTTTTTGTAATACGGTTGCTTTGGATAGTATAATATATGTGTTTGTTGTCAAAAAAAGTTGTCGTTGACAAAAATGAATTCCACTTGGAGATCTTACAATTAGATGGGAAGCTTTGGGCGTCTCCAGATGCCAATTTTTACTTGGCAAGTTAAGGTAAGTTGTTTAGTTTTTCACCCTCTCTCGGCTGAATAATCCTGAAACGTTCACATGATGAAACCTTCAAAGTAATTAAGCCGTGAGGGGCATGCAGTTGAACTGGTAGCGCACCGGCTGCAAACTCCCTCAGTAGTCGGGGTGACACGCAAAAACAAAAAAAGATATAATGAAGTCACCGAAATTTTAAATTGCTGACAAACTAGAAGATTTTATTCAAATGGAGCACCATATGAAGAGATGATGTCAGTGAAAACTTGTAGTTGGAGTCAGCAACAAGAATTGTATTCATCGGTGCGGTTTTAAATTGAGCTGAGAACCTTGGACAGCTGACTACTAGAAGTGGACAAAAGATACAATGATGTCACCGAATTTTTAAAATTGCCATCAAATTTGAAGATTTTATTCAAATGGAGCACCACATCATGAGATTTTGTCACTGAAAATTTGCAGATGTAGTCACCGGCCAGTCAGCAACAAGAATTGTGTACTCATCGGTTTTAAATTGAGCTGAGAAACCTTGAACAGCTGACTAGAAATGCTGCTTTTACTTGGCGAATTAAAATTGTTGCAATAGGCATAGAGTGAGTTAATCCGGGTGTCGTGCCACTGGTGTTTTGGTGGTTGGCTAGGCATGCATCGTGCGCTCCTAACCTTCAGCTAATCACTAGAAGGCTACCCTCATTGTAACTAACTAGAGGAATTTCACACCGCTGCCACGGGTAGGAAGGGTATTGTTAAAGGATTAAATTGTAATTGCTAAGAAATCTGATCACAATTAGCTATTGAGGAGAATTACTTTGTGCAGGTTAGAAACATAGTCAAGAATGAAGAACTTAAATGTATGAAACAGTATATACTCATTGTCATAAAGATTATTTAATCTTATACGTTTAAACTCCAAGTTGAACCAATATCGAATAAAAATATTTAGATATGTTGGACGCCGTGACAACTTCTACTAATGTAATAAAACATATATTAATTTATTTGAGGAAACCAATAAACGAAGACTCTTTTTTTCGTAAATATCTGCGTATTTGATTCCATTATCGCATAATAATACTATATTTTTAATCACTTTAACTTCTTTCCTTTCACGCGTCATATCCCCGGCGTTACCGTGGGTATGAAGGAGAAATCTATGAGTTAGAATATCACTATCACCCTCCTATTCTTTTTCGTTCCTTTTTTTTTTTCTTTTTTATCATTCTTTTTTATATATATTTTACTTTACTCTATACCAACTACCATCGATTGGGGTCCACCTATAATTTTATCGAAATATATCCATATGAGATCTTGTTTTGAAGAAATTATTAAAAAGAATTCAATGGTGTAATCGAATTTAATTTAATTTTTTGGTTTGTGAGTTATAAGAATTTTATTTAGTTCAAATAGTAGGGTCTCGCCACCGGATATCATGGTCTTAGTGGGCTGCTGAGGTGACTTGCTTGCATGTCGAGAGAACTCCCCAGTGGGGGTTCTCTACATAGGTGTAGTAGATTTCAACACCTCTTAATGGAATACAAGCTTATGCGTGTTCACAAAAAAATGGTTATCCTTTGATTGTTTGCTAACCTCGCCGTTCTTCACTACGAAAGTGTGTTGGTTACTCATTGTGTTTGATCTTCAGTCCGTGGTGTGGCGATCCGAACGATCTAGCCCTAGATGGTGTAGGATTCGGGATCAATCCCATATGTGGTGATGACCCATTGTCCAATGAGTCGGTGCGCGACGGTGGAGTCTGACGTCGGCTTTGATGGTGAAGCGAAGGTTGTCAATGCGGCGTTGCGAGGTAGGCACGGAGCTCGGTGACCCGGGACTCGTTGAAGGATGCGTGGCCCCGATCGAACTGGAGCACCGTGTCACTTGCTTTGTCAGAGAAGACGAAATGCGCCGTGGATGTCCCCGACAGGGAAAGTACTTGGTGATCGTGGACTTGAGCACGTGGACAGGACTGGGAGCGAGCGACTCTGCCTCGCGAGCTGTTTATGCCGCCGAGAAGTACTCCCTCTCTCTCTAAATTGTCGTTCTCGCTTCCCTAGAAACTATTATACGGCAATTATATATTAAAATATATAAATATTTATGTTAAATATAATAAATAATTAGTATCATTGGAAAGTTCTTTTCATCTAGTTTTTAATAAAATTATTTGAAAATATAAATGTTGCATGTATTTTGTAGAAATCGAGTCAAACTTGTGACATGAAAACGACGGCAACGGTCAATTAGGGGACGGAGGGAGAGTAGCACGGTCTCAGCCACGCAGCACCAACAACGTTTCCTCCGACGATGCAGTAGTGAGCTGGAGCAGGAGGAGTGCGGCCTCAGTTGCACGGGTAGTTTTTTTTTTTTTCCCTCATGGCCTGAGTAAAGAGAAGGAATATTGGAAATAAGAAAGACGGAAATGAGAGGAAACAAGAGGAAATTTCAAGTATAAGAAAAGAGCTCAAGATAGAAACCCCTCGGATTGTAAGGATTCGCATGCCAAGTTATATTTTCATAGATGTTGCTAAAAAAGTTAGTGTAAATTGAGTGTCAAATTTGGAGAGACATGCGAACTGAGGATCAACCAGATATTGAAAGTTCTCATATCACTGCTACAACCTTGCCTCGAAACGTGCAAACAACACCACTGAAAGGAAGACACGTGTGTAGAACGGAAGCACCGAGGCTAGGAATCATGCATGCTTGGGACCATGCAAAGAACGTAACACAACGTTTTTTTTTTTTCTTCGTCACGGGGAAAAACGTGGCAGGGCCACATGCATGCACCTCAAGGTCCGGTCCTCAACTCTACCCTCTCAATCGCTACAGTACTGCCCCGGCCTGTACTCTTGGACGCACGCACCAGTAACAAGCTTGCACGCACGTACGGCCTAACGGCCCCACGAGCACGAAGGCAAATCGCGTCGCGCTGACGACATCCTGCTGACCTCATACATTATTCATCTTTTTCCTATTTACACTCACCCAAATTCATTTGAAAATCATGAATTTAAACGTTCGGAAGCTATTTTTTTATTAAGAGGAAGAGAACCAAATACAAAGACCAGACCTCGATGACAAGAAGACATCAACGTTGGCTACTCCCTCCGTCCCAAAATAAACGACGTTATGGGAAACGTGTCACTTTCTCAACTTTGACTAAGTTTGTAGAAAATACGTGCAACATTTAAATCTTTAAATAAATTTGTTAAAAACTAGGCTTCAAGATCTTTCCGATGATACTAATTACTTAATATAAATTTTTATATATTTTAATATATAATTGTCGGCACTTTAAAACGTTGACTTTTCGGAAGCGGTAAGGTCTTTTATTTTGGGACGAGGGAGTAGGTTTTAGAGCCCTAACTACTGGATCCATAGATTAACGGTTACATGGTTAAATCAATTAGCGACCTAGAAACTTGCATACTCGGGCCCATCACAGCTTAGAAGCCCGGGCTTCTTTGCGCAAAAGAAGGAACAACCGCATCGCCTCCCGGCTTCGTCTACCAGCGCCCCATAAAGGCTGTGTGGAGTTCGCCGAGTGAGGCCTCGTCGGGGTGCTCACTCTCGGCATGAACACCAATTTTCTTCATCGGCACTTTCCTCGCTTGTGCTTCGGTTTTTGCCTCCTGCGCGCGCTCTTTGCCGCGAGCCGCGCCGCGCTTGAAATGAGGTCGTCGTCGGTTGGTGCCCTCCGCGACGCTCAGCCCTCAAAGAACGGCGTGGAGCGGGATCAAAGGCTCAAGTGGCTTCTTGAACGCCGCCACAAAGTTTTCAACGAGACATGGCCGGCGCGGCGACCCGACGCCATCCAAATGCGACGCCCAAACTCAAAGAGGTAAGGCTGTCTCCAACGCAGGCGATGTCAAACTCCAAAATGTGCGATTAATGCGATGTTTTTTGCAGATAAAAACGCCCTCCAACAAAGGAGGCAAACGACGCCGCATTTTGCATCCGGGAGGAGAGGGAAGGCACATATGCGGCTTCTCTCTCCTCAACCCCCAAATCCCTGGGCGCCGGCATGGTGGGCCCGTGACGAGGCGAGGTGGGGCGGAGCGAGGGCGGGCCCGCCGCCGGGCGACGCCGTACAGCGACTGAAAGCATATGCGCGCCCTTCTCGGCGAGCACATGTGAGCCGGCACGCCGGGCGAAGCGTGGAGATGTCGGCGGCGGTGGTGGCGCCGGTGAGCACGATTAAGGGGGCCCTCTCGGAGGAGATGGGGATGGAGCCGCGGCGGGGCTGGTCATGGCTGCGAGGAGATGGGGGAGCCGCCTCGACCGAGACACGATGGAAGCCGCCTCGGTGAAGAGCCGGCTCGTCGGCGAGAAAGGGGCGCGGCCGTCGGGCGGGGCGCGACGGCACCGGGAGAGCCCACGGCCGGTGGCGGCCCGCGGGTCGGCGGCGCCAAGGCCCGCTACCAAGGCTTTTGAGCGCGTCGTTTTCTTCCGATCCAGAAGAAGAAGGACCTCAGACGTAATTTTATTTCACTCTCGGGGTTTATGATGTAAAAGCACCGTAGACAAGGTGTTTCTAGATATGGACTTAGTTGATTTCGAAAAAGATCGAGGGTCCTATATAAAAAAGTGTTCGTCATATGCATTCCTCCTCCGTCGGGCACCTGTTGGAGAGGTCTGAAGTTTGGGTGTTTGCTCTTTTTACTGTACACGATCTAAACCATGGATATGTATCCCTATGCTGTTGGAGATAGGCTAAGCATCAGACGCCCCAACCAAGGGCGCGGAAAGATGGTCCTGAGTGACCACGGGCAGCACCACAACCTCGCTGTGCAGGCGCCATCCACCAACGTTGGAAGCGCGGGCACTGATTGATGCTTGGTAGAGGCCGTCGGTAGCTATTTTTAATATTATTATGTAAAATTTTCGGAAACTTTCCGATATAGAGGCAGTTCGTATAAGCTACAGCGCAGCACAATATTCATAAAGGAGATATATATACTATATTAACAGCTCTTAGAAAATAAAAACTATTGTAAAAATCATATGTAGCAGTGACGCGTAGCAGGCTATATATAGCAGCCACCAGCCAGCGTTGCTTTCAGGCTTTCAGCACAGAGACATTTGATGGGCAAGTGTGTGTCGCTCAAAACTGCCGGACATCACACAATACACGTACATTTTCGCGCATGCGTTGCACGCCGCGACGCGCATTTCACTGACTGTCGTGCCGTCAACCCTGCGGTGTCCATACCGGCCGGAGTACGTAGTATAGCAACTGCTGCTGCTGGCACAGCCACAGAGCTATAGCAGCAAGAAAAAATGATACTGCTTCTAGAAGAGTACGGTCAGCCTGTGTTTAGTTGCTCCAAATTTTGGCAAGTGTCCAAAGATTCCCGTTATATTAAATTTTTTTTTGCCTAATAGATTGAGCATCAAATGTAGGTAAATAAAATAACTAATTGCACTTGTTTAAATATACTTTACAAGACGAATCTTTTAAGCCTACTTGATCTATGGTAAGACAACAAGTATCATAAACAAAAACGAAAAAGGGCTACAGTCCAAAGTGTTGGATAGTTACTTTTGCTCCGCGGTGTGGGTGTCGTGGTTGCTGGTTGTCAGAGCACTTAAACTAAGATGCATATTTGAAGGGCTAATTTAGTAACTTTAGAGATAGTTTTTAATTCAACTCTGTCAAATGGAAGTCTTTACTTTTGCTTCTCTCTCTTTTTTTCCCTCACAAGCTCTATATATTCTATCTATTTTGACACTTATCTATGATTTCAAATACTCCCTCCGTTTCAAATTATAGTTCACTTTGCCTTTTCTAGATTCATTTCTTTTGTTATGTATTTAGACATAGTGTATAACTAGGTGCATAGCAAAATTAATGTATCTAGAAAAGCTAAAGTGAACTACAATTTGGAATCGGAGGGAGTAGTAGTTAATACAAACTAACCAAATTAAAATACCAAAAACATTGGATTCAAATATAATTCCATCCTAAGGCAAATAGAGTCTCATCACAACTACAGGCCCTCTGTCCCAAATTATGTGTCATTTTCGATTTTTGTACCACAAGTCGGACTCGATTTTGTAGAAAATATACATAAATTTATTAAAGAACTAGATTCAAAGATTTTTCTAATGATACCAATTATATACCATAATTATTAATATTTTTAAAAATATAATTTGATAAAGTTGTTTCTCGAGCGAAAATGATATATATTTTGGAATGGAGGTAGTATATTTTTTTTTTAAAAAAGATCTTCACTGCACCAATAAAAAAGGTAGAGTTATGCGCGGACCAAAGATACTTCAAAAAATCCTCCAGTAGGTTTTCATCATGTACTTTGCTTGTCTTCATTAAATCTCCTTATGTGTCCTAAGAAACTGGCGATAAAAGTGGGGTTAAGGCGTTGGCGCTTGCCCTACCACCTAGCTAGCTATCCATCATCCAGAGTATAGACGTCACCACCAAAATGGTGGACTTCGCTCAGCTCCTAGCTAGTAAATACTAAGAATAGTCTATTCTTCTAGGTAGTAAATTTTACTTGTTTTAATAAATCACAGTAGGGCACCCCCTCCTGTTTTCCTAAAAAAAAATGACTAACAATAGTCATGACACAGGGAATATCACTAGCTAGGAAGCATTTAGTAGGAAAAGTTCATATTAAATTTTGAATGTTAAAACACTAGAAGAAGCCCACCTCACTAGGAGAAATCAAGAATTGTGGCTGTGCGTAGCTCGCATCGTGTACCACGTCTTGCACATTCTCAATATCATCACATGTTGTACATGTCTGCATGATCACTTGAACCATATATGCACCAAAAAGTCGATCTTCTTGTTACAAAGTCTACCCAGGATTCCTTCACCTAGCAAAATCAAGTTTGCAAAACTCCAAATCTCTCACTACAATCATTCTTCATTCACAGTCACATAGCTTCTGAGTTGTTGCGAAATGAGCTGAAATTGTTCCCCCTGGTGATTTTGTTCTTGTTGTTTTCACCATGTACTCCATATATTGAAGGTGAAGTCCTAGTATTTAACCGCCGGAAAAGGGGAGATTGTAAAGAATATTGATGTTATTCGATGAACGGAGCTTGATAATAAACCAAACAAAATAACCCTAAATCCACAAATCCTCACATGCAACAATTTTCTAGTATCATGGTTGGTACATCCACGCATGCCCCCAAGTATTATTCATTTTCCCTTGCATTATTAGTTGTCTTGTTGCTAGGCAATTCTCTCATGTCCAATGCAAAAAACAATCATGCAACCAATGCCCTCGTCATGCTGCTAGGCAATTCTCTCATGTCCAATGCAGAAACAATCATGCAACCAATGGCCTTGTCACGCTGGTAGGCAATTTTGTCATGTCCAATGTAAAAAGCAATGATGCAACCAAACGACATCCAAAGCCAACCTCTCTGGATGCTTATAGCCAACAACCTAGGTGTTGCTAGCAGATCACTTGATAAACTTGTGGTCGTTGGATTTGGCATATTAACAATGACACCTCAACATGTAATAAAGCAGGTAAAAGGGAAAAAGTTACTACGACCTTTTTTTTTTGAAATAAATACTACAACCTTATTATATTGTATCAAAGTTAGTTTTTGATTATTAAAAAAACTTTTTTCGTCCATATAATAAATTGTCCATGGAAAAGACAGATTGCAAAGTGGGGCTAATAAGGTGTGATCAATGGCAGGGCGATGGATGGTAAGGCAGCTAGGCGAACCAATCTATGGTGTATCGAGTCTCAAGTTTGGATTGGAACAAATGGATCATGAATACGCATCAAGGAATGCGTTTCCTTGAGAGAAAGAGAGAAAGAGAGAGAGGACGGATCGATCCAAAGGTGCACACATGTTGCACGCTTGCAACAACATGCCATGCTCACTTGGACGGCCGCCTGACATGCTGGCCCCTCCGCTTCTGCCTGGGAGTGTCAAGTTTACGTTAACAGAAAATGCACCTTCAATTCGGCTCCATCCTTGGAGTGATGAGTTATATATGTTCTCATGCTCATAACTTGCCCAGAATGTTTTCTATTGTGATATTGAGGGGTAACTAATGAGCTGCTAATTTAATTGGTGACAATTACTTGCCAGTAGGCTCGCCCATGGATAGCCGATAAGGAACCTGTCGGCCATCCACGTGCCGACATGCCATATCTACCAGACTACCCTGGCCATGCTTTGGTGGACTGCTCAGGAATTAGTGTGTATATACCTGTCGGCGATCCACGTGCCGACAGGCCATATCTACTACCGTGGCCATGCTATGGTGGACTGCTACTATTCATATATGAAAGCATATTTTCATATATACAGGTAGTGTGTGTGTATATGTGTTTCATTCGAAGTAGTAGTAAGACCAAGCCCACAAGGCCAATCACATCATAACTGTGACACAGCTCTCGTATTAATTAATAATAATTGTACACACTAGTAGTAGATCAGTAATGAATTAAGATGCAAAATCGGAAAACACTTATCTGAATGGAAACATGAAGAAATTGTTTACGCGCTGCGAAGGAAAAGAATGGGTTGAGCGTGTACACACGCATTTGACCTACTCATATTTTCCATTTTTTTTAAAAAAAAATAGCAATTGGCTTTTATATGTGCCAACTGCCAATGCAACTGGGAATTATATTAACTTTTAATTAATTGGCACCTCAAGGGATATGTTTCTGTTGAGAAATCCGTCCAAGATTCATGATCTGGCTGGACGGCGACGCACTAATTTATAAGCATTTTACATGTGTTGACTAATAAAGAAAACAAATACCTTTGCATAAGCTCTTCTTTATTGCTGATTTTCAGCACCCATGGGCAATATTAGTGCCTAGTGAGCGTTCAGATGCCAGTGTGCTGTATCCCTGATCTGTGCGGCTTAAACTATGTTTGGGTGAACTAGTTCAATTGTGCCTGAATATCAACACGTGATCTGTCACTGAAAGTTCTATCATTAGATCATCATTACGGCTGAGATCCAGTAATATTGATTGATTGTTCACACACTCCGATGTGTACCGATCTTAGTTAATAAATGTTTGACTTAGGACAGATCTACTAGTATGCATTGGATAAAACGCGGCCATGCGACCATCTTGCTGCCAAGTCTGCCTACCGGTATCCTAGGCAGGAGCGGCAGGCTCGTCGCATCTTGCTCAACAAGTGGGAGGACAGGCCGGAGGGCACCAACTCACAGACTCCGGACCCCAAGATTGCGGAGAGGTTCCACGGCCACTTCCAGGGCCCCGATCTGCTTCCGCACCACAAGCGTGAGGTCCTGGACGTGCTCATCCCCTACCGCCGACTGCGCCGTCACCCCTCCACCGCGCGCCGCTGACCGACGCTGCCCTTTTGTCGCACATTTGTTTAATTCTAAGTACGACACTTGAAACTCCACCGTTATAACCGGTGCCTTTTGTTAGTGTTTTGCCTCTTCACCCTCCCTGGCAGCTCGACTTGAGGGGCGTCTAGTTTGTATTGAAACTATCTCACTTTTATTAATGCAGTACAAAGATAAGCTCGCTTTCGAAAAAAAAAAACGCGGCCATCCCATGACATCCACCCATTGGCTCGAAAAGAAATTCCACCGGCTGGCAAATTTCTGTGCGACAACACACCGCACAAGGTTTCCGCGTGTCAGTTAGCGATCGAGGACACCGGTAGCTTTCACTGTTTCACCACTGAAAACACCTGCTGCATGCTCCTAGAGCAGAACCCTGCAGGACGACCTGTGGAGTGAGTATGTGGGACCAGTAACACGTTTTTGCATGATGCATGACTGATAAGGAGAGAAGCAAGCTAGCAAACGAACTGAGCTGCCTATCAGTTTCACGCTGGCAACTTCCTGCTGCGCCTCATCAGCCACATCGCTGAGTCAGTGTCGATGGCCCTCCTCTTCCGATCCTTCTGCTACTGTTTGCTATATATACAAGGTGTGGCCTGTGAGGGCAGGGCACCAGCATCCTACAGCCAAGCCAGCGTTCCTCCAGACCAGAGTTCGAGCAAGGAGCTAGCTGCGCAGTTGCACACAGCTCTGCTCGATCCTGTTCGTGTAGCTAGCGAAGCCGCTGTGCTCCCCACGCAGTAGCGGATAAACCAGCTTGATCCAAAACCGATCCATCCAGCCATCGAACCACAGTACGTACGCATATACAAGGGGACACATGGCCTCCGCGATCAAGGCTGCATCGACTTCCCGGTGGTCTTCGTCCCCGGCGGTCCAATCGTCGCCGATTCGTCCGAAGCGGGTGGCCATGCCGGGGCGGCGGCGGAGGTCTGTGGCCACTGTAATAAGGGCGGTCGCCGCGGTAGCTCCGCCTGCCCCGGTGGCGCCGGCCAAGCTCGCCGGCTCGGCCGGGCGATGCCTGACGGTGTCGCAGACCATGTCCAAGCTCAAGGCGCAGGGCAAGGTACGTATATAACATATATACATCCATGTAGCTAGCCCGGGCTAGCTTACATGCGCGTACGTACTGAATTGGAGCTTGGTGTGTGTGCCCTGAATCGTGATCGCAGACGGCGTTCATCCCGTACATCACCGCCGGCGACCCGGACCTGGCGACAACAGCGGAGGCGCTACGTCTCCTGGACGCGTGCGGCGCCGACGTCATCGAGCTCGGCGTGCCCTTCTCGGACCCCTACGCGGACGGGCCGGTCATCCAGGCATCGGCGGCGCGGGCGCTGGCGAGCGGCACGACGCCGGACGGTGTCCTGGCGATGCTCAAGGAGGTGACGCCGGAGCTGTGTCCTGCCCGGTGGTGCTCTTCTCCTACTTCAACCCCATCGTGCGCTGGGGCCTGCCCGACTTCGCCGCCGCCGTCAAGGACGCCGGCGTGCACGGCCTCATAGTGCCTGATCTCCCGTATGGGGCTGGGGCCTCGTCTTGTGCACTCAGGACTGAAGCCATCAAGAACAACCTCGAGCTGGTGCTGCTCACAACACCATCTACGCCAGCGGATAGGATGGAGGAGATCACAAAAGCTTCGCAAGGATTCGTCTATCTCGTAAGTGAAAGTGACACCAGACTGATTGTCCAGAGTTTAGCTAGAGCCTGAACTTGCTGAATGCTGACGATGACAGCTTGCTCATGATCTATCCTGATTTACCATGCATCACAGGTGAGCGTCAATGGAGTTACAGGTCCACGCGCAAACGTGAACACACGTGTCGAATCTCTCATCCAGGAGGTTAAACAGGTCACTGACAAACCTGTTGCTGTTGGCTTTGGCATATCCAAGCCTGAGCATGTAAAGCAGGTAAAGGAAACCTTATAAGTTTATAATGTCTCGAGAACTTATCCACATACTTGATTTATAATAACAAATTCTAACAGTATATATGTTATTGCACATGACAGATTGCAGAGTGGGGTGCAGACGGTGTGATAATTGGCAGTGCAATGGTGAGACAGTTAGGTGAAGCAGCCTCCCCAAAGAAGGCTTGAAGAGACTAGAGAAATATGCCAGGAGCATGAAGAACGCACTACCATGCCAATGAACTATAGTCGGAGGATGACGCAATATATAGCTTGTTAGCATGCACGTTTAAAAAAGCAATCTTCCATTTCAGCAAGATTGCTTTGTACAGATTAATGTAGCGATAAGGTATCAGTACAAAAACAATGATTCCTTTCTTTCAAAAAAAAAAAGAAAAAAACATTACATTATTGTACACGGTGCTGTGATAATTCAGTGATTACTCCATTTATTACTCTTCTAAATTATAATTCACTTTGAGTTTGTCCTAGCTCAAATTTTTTTTAAAGTTTGACTAATATTTTTGAATATCTACAACACGGTAGCACCCACTTAGGAACTCTCTACGATCTCATTGTGTCACGTCATCAGCCTATGGGTCGCACAAGCCTCTAATACATTACACCAAAATGCACTACCTCTAGCCCTACGAGGCCAACCGCCAATAGCCAATATCAAGCACGAAGCGCCAACAGCCTCCTCTGTTACCCACGTCTGGCACCTGAATGCATGCTCCGACCCCCTAGCAAAAATTGTTGTCCCCTTGCCTATTCCATAAATGGGCCTACACAGGAACGCCTCCACTCAACTTCAAAAATATATATATATATAAGGCTGGAGGCCACTGCTTCCTTCCTACCGCTCCACACCATAGATGGAATTGAAAACGCTGCCACATTGTGCACGCTGCTCCAAATCGCCGCGGTGCTCTGCTCTGCTCTGCCTATTGCTTACAGTGTGATCACTTTGAGTTTGTCCTAACTAAACTTTTTAAAGTTTGACTAATATTTTGTAATATATTATAATATCAAAGTAGTTTTGTTACTTCTTCATGAAATCTTTGTATGCATTTTTTTCTAGAAATATATCAAATGGGTATGTAGATAAATTTCACGAATCACACTGTAGAGAACAAAACTAAAGTGAACTATAATTTAACATGGAGAGGAATATATGTAGGATTCTGTTGTACGGGGTTTTAGTTATGAGATTAGGATCTTTTTTGTTTGATCAGATGAAATCATGATTCTATCAGATCTTTGAAACTATATATTATATATATATATTTCTTAATGTGGTGTTAAAAATAAAATCCAGCAAAATATTGATATTTTTTTTAAAGAAAACTTTGGAGCACTTATTCAGTATTCACGTTGTTGCTAGTTCCTGCATGGGCTAGTAGTTTTTATAAACATAAAGTAATTTTAAGAGGAATTTAGGTCCAAAACACCTATCTTTGTTCTATTTAAACTGTTCACATTCTAACACAGTACTCATACAGATGTTTCATTATCATTCTGTAGTCGTAATATATTTTATTTATCAATTATTTTATATAGTTTTTCATCCATATAGTGTCTCCCTTTGCATCGAAACTCCATTTGCAATTGACATGCATCTTTAGTTGAAGCTTAATGTTAAAAACGTACGATGGCTGCGCATGGCAACGTCGTCATCACAGCACGCAACTCGCATGTTATATATATATATATATATATGCTCCCTGTGTTTTTTTGTAATGTCTCTATCTCCTTTTTATTTTCGGTCCATGTACAATTAATCCCCACATTTGTCCACTCAAATCGAAGAGGATGGGGAGCAACTATTGCATCCACCTGACAACGGGGCAAACCCTTCTCAAACCTACACCACCCCGTAAATGAGGTGGGTTGGCGGCGGCCGTCTTCTCCTTCCCCAATCGAGAGCGATCACGGGAGACGCCCCAAGTAGACAAACCAGCCCCGCCCGCAACACAACATAGACAAAATCGTCCTGCCCCGCACTGCAACATAGAGAAACCCGTTTTGTTCCGCCCCTTTAGCAGGCGGATTGCGGAAACACACAAGTGCAGGAGGATTTGAGCAGATGTCCTTGGGCAGAGTCGTCGAAAGAGGATCAAGGCTCGAAGAAGAAACAACACAAGAGATCGAGTTTAATTTCATCATCATCCTATAACTATTTTGACGAGCGAGCAAGATCCTTGTGTGAGACGGGCCTTGGCATAGTTCTTGTCAGATTCAGTAGACGGGTACACCCATCTATCCTTTGGTCGCGGCGACTCTCTAAACAATGGGCAGCAGCGGGGTGGTTGTTGGCTGGCACACGCACACTTGGCGCACGGTTCATGCTCAAGCAAGCGAACTCGCTTCAAACACACAGCGCATTCCATGACAAGCCTTATGTATGCTTCGAGCTTGCTCTCTACGGCGTACCCGACAATCTCTAGTAGCTGCAGGCTGTGGTGCTTGAAATCTGACGACGGTGTCCATGTGATCCACGGCACATTTAAACAGGGAGCACTGTCGGCGCTATTGCATACATGCCGATATATCTTCAACATGAAAGCAAAGCACAATTATTAGCTAGGACTTATACTCGAAAGAGTATTAGATATGTTGTAAAAGTTTATGCTCGAATGAGTTAGGTCGGCACAAAATGAAGCGAGCGAACACAAGAAAAATCAAAGAGTGCCCGTAATTTACTTACCGAAATATACAAGTTCTTCAAGGACGGTGCTGCTTCAAGGACAAAAAGAGTCCAATTCAGGTTACATTCTTTTGAAATGTTGTATAGATACACGTCTCTTAGATTGCGAAAGGTGGAAGAGAGCTGCTTCAGATCCGGAACCGGCAGTACAGCGATACATAACTGTGGCAAAGGGGAAAAAAATACAGAGTAAAATGCAACCGTCGTCTTTAAACATGTGTCATCTAGTACATAATTATCAAAATAATTTGCAAAAGTAATGTAGTGCTTACCATTCTATCACGGAGATCCAGGTGCAACGTCGAGATGCTCCAGTCTGTGCTGCCAGCTGACTCAGCTGGCTCAGGCATAAACTCGGCCAACTCGAATGGATCAACAACAAAGATTCACGCGCATTACAAGCTACCGTTAGGGTGCGGAGCCGAGGTACATGGCCAAGACGCACCGGGGGCTATCACCATACCAAGTGTCACAATGAACACGCCTGAGCTCCGGGGCCCGGATCACGTCGACCCTCAGGAACCAGCAGAAGCGGACCTCCAGCGCCGCTAGCCGCGAGCACGGCGCGTCGATCTGCAGGACGGCGAGGCCCGCTGGCACCGCCGCCTTATTACGGCGACGATGACAGCTGCAGTGGTTCAGGGAGAGAAGCTGCAGCCTGTGGCTGCCACCGAGGATGCGAGAGACGTCCCACGCTCGGAGGCCAAGGTTGTGCAAGGCGAGGCTGGTCAGGCATCCGAATGCCACCGGGCAGGCGGTGAAGAACGACATGAAGCGTTGTCGAGACACAATGGCCTTCTTGTGCTCAAGAAGTCTGCTGGAACGATTCGCAGCGCCGCCACCGTCGACAGCCGCCTGTGTCGTCATCGTCGTGGTCCTCCGTACATCAAACTCCAGGCTCTCCGTGCCGACGACGACGCCGGCCTCCTCGAGGATGTCTCCGAGGAGGCAGAACGACGGCTCATCTGCCAGGAAGAAGCGGAGGCGCAGGCTCTTGATGGATCTCTCCGCGCTGGGCGCCAGCAGCTTCCTCGCCGCGTCGTCGTACGCGAGCATGATCGCCCGGTGCCGCTGGCCGTCGTCGTCGTCGTCCTCGTCCCCGTAGTCGCGCGGCAAGAAGTCTGCGACGTCGATCGTGAGGTTGGAGAGCAGGCGGGGGGACGTGCCTCCACCGCCGAGAGAGCCGCTCAGCCTAACGACAGCGTGAAGGTCGAGGTCCTTGACGACGTGGAGCAAGATGTCGTCGGAGAGAGCGCTGAGCCGATCTTCTGGTTCCATCCCGCTCTGCATCTCCATCGCAACGGCTGACACCGGCTGCGCTCTGCTTGCGATCGACCTCCGCCGCCAAGTGCCAGCTGCCGGATCCAGAGACCGCCGGCGATCGCTGAGTTCGCCCTCGCGGCGATAATAACCACGACCACCTCCTGTACTCCCCGATGTTTAACCAAATATTTTCCCCTAAAGTTATTCTCTGTCTGTGTTTTCTTGTCTAGAAAAACTTGGCGTCTTACATGTCCCCTCTCAAGGTCACGGAAGATAAGAATAGATCGAGCGAAATTAATTGCAGGTCCTCAAGTTGTGTGCGGGTGTCATGTAGTCCTACGAAAGTCTCAAAATGCATATCTAGATCCTTTGTAAATAGTCCGGGTCTCTTCTAGGTCAAACGGTGTTTGGTCGACTCATTAGCTGACGTGGCATTACATGGATCTAACATGTGAGACCCACATATATATTAGGGATGATTAAGGCTCAATTTTCGAAAATCATACGTTTTCATACAATTTAGAAGATGATTCTTATATGAAAATTAGTCCTCGATGAGATCTGTAATTTTCTCGTTGTGAGTTTTATCATTTGAGGTACTTAATAAGATGATAAAAGAAAAGTTTCAGCATATTGATCGTGTGCCAAGCCTGTCGCTTTAGAAATTGTATACAATTGTAGCGTTCGATGAAACCTACTACTTTCCTGTTTCGAGTATTTTTCATTTAAAGTCGTTATAAGATGCTTAAAAAATATTGGTTTTAGTTTACTAGGTTTATTTATTAAAAACTTATGTTAAAAATGTATGGTGTCTGTGCATGCCAACGTTGTCGTCGTCACAACACGCAACTTGCATGTTTTATATCTGCTCCCTGGACACTGAGTCCTCATCACACGGTTTCCTTGTAATGTCTCGATCTCCTTTTGTTTTGTGTCCATGTACAGAGAATTGCCAAGCCCGTGGCCCGCTTCATGTCACCCCCACACGAAACACACCGCACCGCCGCCGCCTTCCTCCTCGCCAAGCTCATCTACCGCCCCACACCGCCGCCTCCTCCCCACGCGGCCCCCGCTAGGCTTGCCTCTGCCTCTTCTTCTCCTCCTCCCTCCCCCCGTCGTGCCCAGACCACACCTCCGTCCGAGGAGCGCTTACCTAAGCTCCTCCCCACCGCAGTCCTCCCCCGCCTTTGGTCTAGACTAACCAAGCTCCAGCTAAGGCAGGAAACCAAACATAGTTACCATTCACTCATCAAATGTAGCAGTAGTGGTCCCATGGGCCACAAGTGGGCGACGTAGGCAGGCCACCGAAAAGCCCATGGGCCATGGCCGCGATGGAAACGGGCCAAACCGCTTTGCCTGTTTTGGCACTAGCAACTCCCTCGCCGGATCACTGTTTGTTCAAAAAATTTCACCATCCGAACCCATGTCCAAATGATACTTATACGTGTCGCAAGACTATTTGTTGCTTAATTTGTGCACCACCTTGGTTTTCGTTGCTTAATTTGTACACCACCGTGGTTTTGTTTGAAGTTGCTTATCAACACACGGATGTTTTACAACAGCGTGGCAATCAGCACACGATTTTATCTCCGGACAGCTCTCCTTCTTCAACCTTGAACCATTTCTACTTCAGGCGTTGTTCATTTGTGTTCAAAATAATAAAAAAAGACTGTGGGTCAGTACTCCGTACTTTTCATTCACAATCCAAGTGGATTGAAATGGATTGAGGGGAATTTTGACTTGTATTGATCCCCTTTAGGCTTCGTTTGGCTGCAAGTGTATAGATTACACCTGTAATGACACCCAAGCGTGGATTGGGTACAACCCCGTGCACCACCCGATCCCTTCCCTCCACGCATGAGTTGCCCCGCTGCTAGTGTCATCGTTTGAAGGACATGGGTTGCCCCGCTGCTACCGTCAGTGGTCGTGAATGCATTCGTCTCAGCTAGCCGTCGTCATATGCACTCAGCGCACTCAGCTAGCCATTCGCATGCACGCATCGTAGAATGCATGGTGACAAGCTAAAATAAACTCAAAATAAAAACAAAATATACTTAATTTCAAAAGTGATGCTTTAAAAATTACATAAAAAAGCATGAGAATAGAATTTCACATAGAAAATAGAGAAATTAACATGCATTCACATGGCTGAACTTATTACATATCTATGAAATATTTATAGGTGAACTAGACTCATAGATTCAACACTGCAGACAAATATCCAAGTATTTGACAGTAAGATAACTTCGATAGCTAAGTCTGCCGCATCCATTTATGAATAATTTCTTTGAAACATCCAAGCAAAAGACAGCCAACTATTTAACTGATAACTTTGGAGACAGCTCCAGCAGCATATCTCCACCAACTATTCAATATTAATCACTTTGATTCTTGATAGCAACACTCTGACACTAGCATATGTCCCTACTTCCATTGACACTATTTTCCCTGGATCACCTGAAACAAAAGTACACTGTGTCAAACTGACTGGTAGCAAAACAGAGAAACCAGAGAATAGAGCTATATATTCAATGAACGAATATAAGAGTACAGTGAAACCTTTTGTACTATTTCTAAGCTCAGCTGAAACTGACATTGATATGCCAATGGACACAACTGAGATAACAACCTAACAGAGTCATAGTAATAGGCCATCTGAAACTGATCGTCAGATAACTATGATGGGATTAGCTTTTTACGGTTTCTAAGCTGAGTCTGGATACAAGTTTTCACTATAGTAGTCAGTAGGGCAGTAACTTAGTCAAATCAAATTGAAATATAAATAATTTAGCAGAGTTATAGAGTGACAGGGCCAAGGAAACAGACCAAACTGGTTCAATCATTTTATCCACTGAAAAATGGTGATATACACATCTCTAAAAAAATGGTGATATACACATCTCTAAAAAAATGGTGATATCATTTCTGCAACAGCAAAGTGGCAAACTATTATTACTTTATAGACTGTCTCTATGCATCAGGTGATGCACACTGCAGTTCTTCCTGTCGAAATTAAACTAATCAAGAATGACGCTTCAAACAGCCTTGATGAGAAATCAGTAAGCCAACAACCCTAAGTATGCAGCACAAAAGATCTGGAACTACTTGATAAAAAAGAAAGGAAAGGTAGCTGCCTGCATTCAGGTAAAATCTCACAAAGCTGAAGCAAAACACATGCCTGGATGTAATTTGAGCAGTGAACAGTTATGAAGAAAATCAATAAACAGTGACTATAGCTGCCAATATACTACTGCTCCTATCATCACACAAGCACACAAACTAGTGTACAGATTAGCAAGCTACAGTAAACATACAATCTGGTAAAAATCCAGTTCTAGTTATTTAATAAATTCAGCTTGACAGTATCTTAATGGGCAAAATAGCATCACAATTTAACATCCACAAGGAGGAACCAAACCAGTGTAATACTAAGCTGAACTGCACAAACCAAGAAAAGTTTCTGAGGAGTACCTTGCTTCCACACTTGCTGGGCAGATCAGTTGTTTTTTCTGAAACTGTAACAGTCATGAACAAAAAGACAGAAAATACAAGTTTGAAATAAACATATACCAACTCATAGTATTACAATGCTTATGACATAGTAAAGTACATCTTCCAACCAGAGATTGATGTTGGAAAAGAAAACAGTAGATAGTCAAGTGTTCAATCAAGGTGCTAGAACCGGGAAAGATAGATATCATGGTGAGTGAACCAACAAATGCAAATAAGAAGCTTACCAAACCCAAATTGTTGCTCAAGGCGGATTCCAATGAACAGCAAACTTAGCATGTTGACAACCAAGTGAACTAGGCCAGCATGGAACCAGATACATGGCAGTGTCAAGTAGTAGCAAGGAATAAAATTCAGAGCCCTACCATTTTTTGCACACAACTATAAAAATTCACAGCTATAGCTACTGTATGATAGTTTACTCAGTTAATAATAATTTAATAGCACACCAAGTGTTATGTGTTGTAATAACTATGTCAAAGAAATCATCAATCATCAATAGAAATAAGTGGTAGCATTGTAATTCCTAAATACCAGATTTATACAAGATTTATATAAGATGGAAAAGAGGGAATGTGAAGGTGACGAGCTAGCTAGCTGGGACTACTACCTAATGCTTTTGTCCAGAAAGCACGCAAAAGATGCAAGCTTTCACTCACACTCATGGTAGGCAAAGAGGAAAGGGCAGAGCACGTGCAAGCTTTCACTCACACTCATGGTAGGCAAAGAGGAAAGGGCAGAGCACGTTGCGGCGACGCTACAGTTGCTATAGCTGCTCAGTTACTAGAGTTACTACGAATACAAATTGTCAGGGACATTTCGTTTCTGTAGGTTGATTCAGTTACTAGAGTTACTACACCAAAAATGCAGCTTGGCCAGCTCAAGTCCAGAAGAGAACTATCATACAGTAGGACTGAATAAAGTGGCAAACAAAAAAATGCACATGCTGTCCTATTGTCAATACTGTGTCCCTTCTGCTGGATTATCAAAAGGCCATATGGCAATAGATGAAGACTGCAAAAAACTGAATCGATAAAGCACCCACCTGACTGGAACAGAAACAGCGTGTAGAGCTGCCCCACCGCTCGTAGATCTGGTCAGGCAGATGAGCGCCCACGTACAGCAAGAACCAAGCAACAGCACCTCCAATCCGATCAACCACCGTCCGCCGGATCTAGCAACGAGCAAACATGCACGAACGCACAGGACATCATGTTAATCATCAGATAGCAGAATCAACTCGACCAGATCTGAATGTACCAGATTGATGGGAAAAGAAAAGTGAAATCGAAACCCTAGACCACAAATAAGTGAATCATGAGGGCAGTGTAGACGAGAGGAAGAGGAGGAGGGGGAGGGAGAGGCATACCAGAGGAGATTCAAGCCTGCCGGAGTCGAATCGGAGCGACGAGCGGTGGGGCGACGAGGAGGAGGCCGGGGCGACGAGAACGAGGAAGGGGCGACGAGGAGCAGCAGGCCGGAGCGGTGATGACGAGCAGTCAACCGAAGAGGCACCGGCGTGGCGGCGGCCGGAGCGGCATCGGTGGAGGTGGCAGGAGGCGGAGCACCACCGTGCGTCGCTCGCACGCGACGCGAGACGGGAAGAAACACGACTCGACAGGAGATTTTTCTAGCACCGGTGTGTTCGTGTGTATTGGCGTGTGTGGGTTTGAGATCCAAGGCAACACTCGTGCAGCCAAATCCGCGTTTTGGGCCATCGTGGAACCTCACCCCGACGTGGGCTTGAATCCACGGATGTCATGGATCCACGCGTAACCCGGCCCAAAACATGTGCAGCCAAACGAGGCCTTAATCCATTTGAATTGGGGATGAAACAAACAAGCTCTCAAAGGGATTTCCAGGAATTGAGGGAGATTATGACTTATAGGGGATTTAATCCCTCTATGCATTCCAACATCTTAGTTTTAGGAACAAACAAATAAGTCCTTAATTTGTTCTCTATCTAACAATATTGATTTTTTTTGAAAAAAAAATTGGGAGCACTTATTCAAATTTTTCTAAGCCACCTTAATTTTAAACTACCTCATTGGCTCCTGCTCTTGCACAGGCTATTATTTTTATTTTAAAAAAGGGAATCTTTAGGCCCCGTTTGGATGTCCATATTGAGGCCTCGACATTGAATTGGGCTGAATTCCGTGTGTTTGGATGCGCATGGCATTGGGGTCTCGACATTGGACCCGTTTCCGCACGGCATTCGTTTCACTTCGGCGTACCCCTCGGCGATACCGAGCACTTCCGCACGGTATTGTATGGAATCGAACTTCGGCTCGTCATCCTCAAGTCCGGTGCCCGCAACTCCCCTCGTGCTCCTTCATCCTCCTCGCCGGCCCTCCTTCATCCTCCCCCCGCCCCCCTTCATCCTCCCCGCCCCCCCCCCCTCCCTCCCCGGCGCGCCCTCAACCCCTCTCGTGCCCCCTCCGCCTCGCCCTTCTTGCCGGAGTCCGCGCGAGCCGGCGGCGCGAGTCGCGTGTCTTGGCGGGCGGCGGAGTCTCCCGAGCAGCCGACGTGAGCTCGCGTGAGGCGGCGGCGACCATGCGTCCGCGTCGCGAGGTTATGCGAGGCGAGTACGTGAGGAGCGACGCGAGCTTGTTGTCCAGCCTTCTTCCTCAAGTCCGGAACCGGTGAGTGCCAAGATTCCCTTCTTCCTCGAGTCCTGTCATATCTGGATAGACTGGATCCGCTTCTTCCTCGCGCCGATGTTTTACGGGCCTTGGCTAGGGATGGAGAGCGCCGCGAATCCCATCTCCTCGCGGGATCTGCTCCGCCGCCGCCGCTCTTCGTGCCTTCCGAGCTCCACCCAAAGGCTCCCCTGTCCCTCCCCTCCGCCGCCGGCGTGGTCCGGTGTGCAGGAGGGAGGAGAAAAAGGCGGTCAATTCTCAAATGCCAATTGTACGTATCCAAACAAGAATCAGTATTCATTGGCTCTTTCAATCCATCTAGCAATTTCATTTGCATCCAAACAATGGATTTGGTATTGTAACCCAATACCAATTCTACTATGATTTGGTATTGAAGCCAATTCAATGCCAAGGCCTCCAATGTCGATTATCCAAACGGAGCCTTAGAGGAATTTAGGTCCAAACACCTCATAAAGACTACTTATCTTTGTTCCCTTCAAACTGTTCACATTCTAACACGGTACTCATATAGATATTTCAGTATCTTTGTCTAGTCATAATAATAGATCAGCCATATATATAATGTCCCCCTTTGCATCGAAACTCCATTTGCATTTGACGTGTTTAGTTCAAACTTCATGTTAAAAATGTACGGTGGCTGTGCATGCCAGCGTCGTCATCACAGCACGCAACTCGCATGTTTTATACATATCTCTGCTCCCTGGACCCTGAGTCCTTATCACACGGTTTCCTTGTAATGTCTCCATTTCCTTTTGTTTTCTCTCCAAGTACAAAGAATTGCCCTAAGCTACAGAAGGCCCCCGGGCGGTGGTTTTAATTATTTCTCGGTTATAAGCTCTAGCTCGACCCCTCGTTAGTGAGATCTCGTACTACGTCTGGTTTGGAACTAGAGCTATCATCACTATCACTCCAGTACCATTCACTCATCAAATGTACTAGCACTAGCAGTGATCCCGGCCATTCTTGCCGGTGCCGGGCATGCGTGTGTGCACGCACGCGACACGCCACACGCAGAGGCATGCGTGCACCATGCGTCGAGCTATAGCACGGTACTAGAAGGACGGGCAATGGACGTACCCCAGCTGGCCTGGCCTTCTCTGGCGTGAAGCAGCAAGCAGGCAGCAGCGTCCGCATCGATCGACAGCCCGCGACGGCCACGGCGTAACCTCCTCTGTTTTTCTTTTTCGCATTACGGTTGTTTAGATGTCACTCCCTCCCAGTAGCTCAGAGTCGGTCGTGCTTCTATAAATAAACAAACTCAAAACAGGGCGAAGGGGATGTCGCGGGTTAGAATTTGTCCTGCCGTGTACCGCATGATTTTTTAGCCAAAAAAATGCCACGACTTTTCATTTACAATCAACTTGTCAATAAAAAGTAGGTTTTAATTTTCCAATTTTGAAACTGAAGTATTTTTTAACAGCCTTGGATGAAGAAACTACCAACATGAAAGTTGTAGATCTTGAAATGTTCTGAAACTTTGTAATTGATAACATTTTTATCTAAAATTACCTTATGGGTCATATTAGGCAAATAGAGTTTTTACAAAACCAACGGCCGACGTGTCCTAGATGACCTTAGATGGAGAAACTCCCGAAAGTAAAATTGTAGACCTCAAAAAGTTATGAAACATAGTTGACAACTTTGCAATTTAAGTCGCTTTAGGGTCTCAAATAAGCAATTTACACTCGGTTTAGGGCCTCTCAAACAAAGCAATTTACACCGGGTTTTCTATAATGCGTGGGAAGTTTAGAGGGAATCTAGACACAAGTGATAGTATGGTGAAGCAATAGAGGAGGTATGAGTGAGGTTGAGGTAGAGGGAATCTAGACACAAGTGATAGTATGGTGAAGCAATAGGAGGAGGTATGAGTGAGGGTGAGGTCGCCGGTTTGAACGTAATCACGAATTTTGCACCTAAAAAAATGCCGTGACTTGCGACTTTCTCATTTACAATTATCTTATCATACAAAACTACGCATGAATATTTTGATTTTGAAATTGAAATTTTTGTAACGACCTAAAAATGGAGAAAGTACCAACATGGCGAGGGGGCGCGTCGAGGTTCGAACTCGGTCTGTTGCGTAGCGATTTTTGGCGAAAAAAAAATACCGTGACTTTTTCATTTACAATCATCTTGTCATAGAAAAGTACGTTTGAATTCTCTGATTTTGACATTAAAAATTTTATAACAACCTGAAGATCTACCAACATGAAAGTTGTATATCTCGAAAAGTTCAAAAACTTTGTAGTTAACATCCTTTTCACTCGAAATCATATGAGACAAATAGAGCTTTTACAAAACAACGACGACATGTCCTAAATGACCTTGGATGGAGAAACTCCATATAGAAAAATTGTAGATCTCCAAAAAGTTATGAAACTTTATAGTTGACAACTTATTGATTTGAGTTCGTTTAAGGTCTCAAATAAGCAATTTACACTCGGTTTTAGGGCCTCAAAGAGGTAATTTACACTCGGTTCACCTGTCTTAATCTGAGCTTAGCCGAAAGAGTCAGCTTTTTCCACGAATCGAACAGGGAGGTGCGCAGCATAGGTGCGCAGCATGCCAGCATCGGTCTTCTTGTGTGTCACTGTGGCTTTGCCAATTTTGGGAGTGGTAACACTCTAGCCGGATTTTATATTGTTTGTTCCAAAATTTTCACCGAATTCGACATCCGAACCCATGTCCAAATGTCAACACACATATTGTGATAGTAAAATTGACTAATGATACTCATAAATATCGCAAGATTATTGTTGCTTAATTTGTGCACAACCTTGGTTTTGTTTGAAGTTGCTTATCCAACACACGGATGTTTTACAACAGCTCTCCTTTCTTCTTTAACCTTGCCATTTCAACTTCAGGCCTTGGTTCATTTGTTTTCAAAATAAAAAAGACTGGGGTATCGGTACTTAGTAATTTTCATTCACAATCCAAGTGGATTGAAGTGGATCGAAGAGAATTGAGAGAACTTTTTGACTTTTAGGTGATTGATCCCCTTCAATTCATTTGAATTGGGGATGAGGGAATTTGCAGGATTTGAGGGAGATTAAGGGATTTAATCCTCTCAATCCATTCCAACATCTTAATTTTAGGATCAAACTGCAAATAAGCCCTTAATTTGTTCAGACGTCTTCCTCTTGGTAGGAGCCCAACCGAAAAGCTTCAAGACTGCAAAAACATGGAATGGAAAGTGTAAAAAACTAGCCAAGCAGTGACCTATTATTGTATCCGATTATTCATGTAAAAACAAAGATTGGACCTATTCATCCAATCCAATCACATACAACTAAAACTTGTTTACAAATTAGATGTAGGTTTATTAAAAAAAAACTAACAAGATATTACAACTTGGGATTTAGCTGACAAGCAACAGTTTTATGGTTTACATGAAAGTAAGTAAGCTCACATTTAGTACAACAACTAGAGTTTTGTTTTCTTTGAATAACAGCAGAGCCATATCAAAGTTTAAACAATATTGTAAAAAAGTTTAAACAGTAATGCAAGGTCGATCGTGAATAACAACAGAGATCAAAATAGGAGTAACCAGAACTGCCGGCTACAAGCAACTAGCTACCTGAAAAAAGCCACACAGGCCGCTGAATGGAAAAGCCACTAGCCATATCTCAACAAAATGTTCAACTTACAAAAAAGAAATACAAAGAACTTACCGATTTTTTTTTTGGCACTGAGCCAAGGAAGTACCATCTTTAGGTATCCCTGCAAATTTCATAATTTAAGGGTCACGCACGATTGATCTAGGTGTCCACTTAAACACTGGTCTAACGAAAACACAGTATTCATACCACTTACCGGCTGGGGCTTCTTCATCGTCATCCTGCCTCCCGCGTAACAAATCTGCACATTGATGTTGCTGAAGCAGTAGCAGCTATACTACACTTGCAGAAGTTGCTCCTGTTGAATTCCAAATTTAATTGTGCATAATTATTATTGGGCGGCCAACTTCGACCAGAGCGAAGCGGAGACCGTCGTCGGGAGGCTTGGGGTGTGCGGGAAGGGGGAGGGGGCGGTGCCCCCGGGTATGGTACATATACCCTTCTAGGGTTTCCACTCGGTGTTCGATTCATTCTCTTGTAAGTCGGCGCATTGCCGTTTGTAACGTGGAAACCCTAGAAGGGTCAAGCGCCCCGTGCACGGATGCTACAATAGTCCCCTAGAGGGTCAATTTGGACCCTACATATGGCGGTGGTGGCGCCGAAGACGGAGGCTTCCCGCCGGTGACGGGTTCGTCCCGCCGCCCGGCGACGAGCAGCAGATGCCGCCGTCACCGGGGAGAGCAACAACACAATGTGCCATCTCGCGTTGCGGTGATCTTGTTGTTGAGAGCTGGAGTAGAGAGGAGTCTGGCGTGCGAATGGACTTATAATGTATGTAGTAGAAAGAAGATAAGAAGAGGATGTTGCGCGAGAAAGGGCACCTGATGTGGTCACAACGGCCACAATCTTCTCTTTAGAAGCACTGGGAGCTTGAGGAGCAAAAGGCTGGACTTAATCGATAATGCTTCGTACTACTTGATCTCTATTGTCTGGACGGTTTCACTCTTTGCAATTCTGAGTTCGCTCTATATCAATTGCATTTTACATCAAAGTCCCGAACATTCGTATCTTCTGACGTATTCGTATATGACATTGCTGAGCTGGGTGAGGTTACATCGAGACGCGTTGAAACCAACTGCTCTCCACTACATGTCGATGGGTAAAGTGATGCGCTCGGTTCTTCGTGCCTTTTTCTTTCTTATTATTATTATATTACTGAACAAAACTAAAAGCATAGACATGAGAGGTAGTAGTATGTGACTTTGCACTAGTCTCATCTGATCGTTTGAAAACCATACAATCATACATTTTTTTGAGGCAGAAACCATTCACTTTATTCAAAGAGCTTGGTTTACACAATTACAAACGCCATCCGGTGGCGACGAGAACCGCACAAACCTGCATGTCTCTCGCTAAAATAAGACTTCTAGCTATTACATGAGCTTCAAAATTTGAGCTTCTTGCGAATTGGCTTGTAGTCCAATGGTAGGACGGTCCAAAGGGGCGCTACCCACCGGGTTCAAATCCGGTGCTCGCGACCTTTCTTGGGATTTTCCCGGATTTACCGGGCGTTGTGCATTAAGTGGTAGCGGCGTTCCGTCGACGACGAGGCGCCTATGGTGACTTCAAGAATCTCCGTGATCTGCCGGCCGCCCAGCCCCTTCTGAGGTGCTCATAGGGGTAGGGTTTGCGTCGTGTGTTCATAGGGGTGAGTGTGCGTGCGTGTGAGTGTCAAGTTGTACTTGTGTAATTCTCAAAAAAAAAAAAATGAGCTTCTTTTTCATGGACGACCACCGCTTCAAGTCCATTGAACGGGCCTTCAACTCTTTTACGATCTGACCATAAACCCCCATCCCGGATCCTTTTAGGTTCTTGATAACATTCTCGCAATCTGATGCAAGTCCGAAGGAGGACATTACCAAATCACTTGCAAGATCCATGCCTTCATGACAAGCGAGTGCTTCCATTGCTTCGGGTCAATCAGTTCCATCAATTACCGGGCCCGATGCACCAAGGAAAACACCCTCCTCGGCTTCTTGCTATGGCTGCAACCGCCGCTTCCTGCGTTCATTTTTGGAGAGCGCAGCGATCTACATTCACCTTCATCGACCAGCCTCCGGCGGATCCATCGCCGCGCCTAGGTTGGACGCCATGACGGGTTTCCTTCGTTCTCTTCTGCCGCCGGGATTCTTGCGCTTCCTCACAATATCCGGTTATAAATCCGTGAGTCGACGCGGGGGCTCGAAAGATTTTTCATGAATCGCCTTCCTTCTAGCAAACCATATCGCCCATAGTGTCACCCCCACCCTCACTACATCAGCATGAGATAAACTTTCGAACACACTAGCCAGCTAGCCCCTTGGATCGGGATCTTGCAGCACACATAGATGTTCGACGATTTCCTCCTTCTCGAGCGCCCACACACACTTTGCCATATTACACTCTAACAAGGAATGCCTCCAGGAGTCAGTTGCACCACAGATAGAACAAAGACCATTGTCTGCCATTTTTCTGTGATGTCGGACATCGCCAGTAGGGAAGAGAGCACTTTGATAGTCTCCAAAGGAAAACGCTCACCTTTGGCGGGACCTTCACCTGCCATAAAGATCGCCACTCCCGTTTCCTCTTATTGCTATCAGAAATAGTTTCACTTTCAGAGAGGATGCGTCTATGACTTAGCACCCTATACGCTGACCGAATTGTAAAGATTCCATTCTTCTCGAAGTGCCATGCCCAAAAGTCATCTTTGAATTCTATAGTCCGAATGGAATATTCGAATAACATCAACATCCGGAGGTGATAAAAATTGTTGCAGCTTCGACACATTCCAGGACATAGATGTATGATCAATCAACTCACTTACCAGCTGGGGCGGGTTAGCGTCACTGCATGGAGTCGGCCGCCGCATGCCATCCGACGGTGGCCAGTCCATAGACCAAATCGACGTGTTGTGACCTAACCCAATTCTTCTAATCAAACACAACCAGAACACCTCTCTTCCATCAAGAATCGAGCGCCATATCTTGGATGGAGCACTTCCAAGTGTGGCATTCGTAAATTCAGCTTGAGGGAAGTAGACGCCTTTAGAATTCTAGAACTCAAGGACGACGAGTCTTGCAAAGACTCGCCAAGCTTGCTTTGCAAGTAGCGCTAGATTAAACATTTCAAGTCTCTCAATCCTAGCCCGCCCATCGACTTTGGCATAACCATCTCATCCCATGCTACCTAGCATGGCTTCCTTTTTTTCCTCCTTGCTGCCCCACCGTGGTTACGAACTAAACCGGGTCGGGTGATTGCACAATCCCTTTGGCGCCTTCAAGCGGACATGGAGTAAGTTGGGATAGCTTGGGCAACCGATTTGATGAGGACCTCCTTACCGCCCCCCTGCTAAGCATTGCTCCATCCAGCCCCGAACCTTGCTCCACACTCTATCCTTGAGGAATTTGAAGGCCCCATTTACGGTAGCACCCACATCCGAAGGCATCCCCAAGTACTTCTCACTTATGCACTCATTGTTGACATTGAGACCGATTTTATCTCACTTCTAACCTCTTGATGACACTTCTTAGCAAAGTGTACCGAGGACTTTTGCTCGTTGATCTGTTGGGTCCCGAAGCTTCACAATATTTTTGCAAGACATCTTTCACCACGATCGCGTTCTCCCCTATTTGCTCAAAACAAAGCAGGTCGTCATCCGCAAAGAGTAGGTGGCTTACCATCGGTGTAGATGGGGCAACTATAATTCCACCGAGCGTTGATGACTGAACTTTGATTTTAAAAGGCACGAAAGGCCCTCTGGCACGCTAAAAGAAACAAATAAGGGGATATTGGATGCCCCCGGCGAATTCCTCTTGAAGGCTTGAAAGACTCCAAATGGCTTCCATTCAACATAACGAAAAAAGACACCTTTATCGAGACTAACCTCATGATCGGTTGGACCCAAAGTCGGTGGAAGCCCAACTTTGTCATAATAGACTGAAGGTATAGCCACTCAATACAGTCATAGGCTTTCTTGATATCTAATTTAAGAGCACAACATCTCCTGTCCACTGGCTTCACTTGCTTCATAAAGTGCAGGCACTCATAAGCTATTATAATATTATCAGTGATAAGCCTCCCTGGAACAAAAGCAAGCTGCTCTTCCGATACAATCTCTGGCAGCACCACCTTGAGTCTGTTAGCTGCTACCTTTGAGACAATCTTGTAGACGACGTTGCATAGACTGATCGGTCTAAACTATCCCAACTCCTCCGGTCTTGCGATCTTTGGGATAAGCACAATTATCGTATCATTAATCACTTCCGGATCATCTTTACCACTCAAAATGCCAAGCACCGCAGCGGTGATCTCCTTCCCACACAAATCCCAAAGGACGCCGAAAAAAATGGGCGGGGTAGCCGCTCGGCCCCGGGGCCTTTGTTCCGTCACCTCCCTCTCTGAGAAGGGTGCAATCAGGGCCTCGTTCATCTCTTGTGTGACCTTAACTGGCACACTGTCAAGAACTTCTTCCAAATTACTAATTCCTTCTGATGTATAGAGATTCTTGTAAAAAGAAGTGGTCAGCTCACCCATCACACTTGCATCAGAAGTCAATTCACCATCTGGTTTCTTCGAGCTAAAATCATATTTTTCTTTTTTCTCTGACTTGCCCGAAGATGGAAAAATTTGGTGTTTCTATCTCCAAATTGCTAGCCATTGCACCCTAGATCTCTGTCTCAACATAATTTCCTCTCGATGGTGCAACTCATTTATTTTTTTTCTACTAGTTTGAGCTCGGCATGGGACGGTCCCCGTCCTACCAGAAGGTCATGCATCCTCTCTAAATCATTTTTCGCTTTTTAGCTCCCCTCCCTACGTGGTCAAAACTTCGTCTTTCCCAAATTTACTCAACCGGTTGGAGACACCCGCCAATTTCTCGACGAAGGCCGGCCATTGAAACCGCCTCGGGTCCTCTTTCCAAGCATCCGAAAGTGATGATGAAAAATTTTCATGCTCTTCCCACATCACTTCGAACCTGAATCGCCTAGGACCAAACCTCCTTCTATCATTGGGCCGCCATTGCAACAATATTGGCCCATGGTCCGACGCCGTAGCCGCTAGATTTACGAACACCCGATGAATTAAAACGGAAATCCAGTCACTGCCGCTAAAAGCACGGTCCGAGCCGCACCCGACGGTAAGTACCTCCACCGACTTTCTTCTCAAAGGTCCAGGGACGCCTCAATAACCTATATATCAAGAAAACCACACACATCGCCACCTCACGGAAGGCCGCACTGCGGCCGCACTTCTTTCCCGCGCACACCCGCATGTTCCGACTTGTGTAAAACTTCATTGAAATCGCCAATGCATACCCATGGAAGAGATGACGTTGACTTGATGAACTTGATAAGATCCCAAGTCTTGTGTCTCTCTCGCCCACTGAGCCTCACCGTACACACAAAGTAAACCTCCAAGGGCCGTCACCCCCTCCTCAAATGGTGTACTTGTGAGTACGGTAATAAAGATACACTTGTATTATTATTCCGAGAAAATTCCCAAACCACCGCTACGCCATTATTCGCTAACTAAAGAAAAGAATTATCATAGCCTAGCGCCTTTCTTTAGCCCCCTCAACACGGGTCTTATGCACCCGAGTCTCAATAATACATAAAATAGTAGGGGAAAACTTCTTCGCGAACTTCGCGAAGCTCATAACTTGCCGTGGCATTACCAATGCCCCGATAGTTCCAGCTCAAGCAACTCATTGGGCCTGGCGGTCCTCCTCGAGGGAGTCCGCCTTTGTAGTAGACTTGTTATCATCGAAGAGCTGCCCTCTCTTTGCTCTCTTTTTTTCCCTCGGTGACAGTGTACACGGGAGGTGGAGGTGGAATACCCCTGCTACCAGATGCACCGATTGTTGCATCGTCTGCCTCCTTCTGCACGGCAGAGACTTTGGGCTGGTTTGATCGGGCTAGTAGCAGAATCCTCCAGGTCACGATCCTTCTCGCTCCCCAACCCTCGCTCCCCAACCCTCCCCTCCGAGGGCGCTTTCTTGAACCCGAGTCGCTCTTCTCCGTGTTCACCTTCTCTTTACGCCTCAAGCCGAGGTTCTTCCTCTCCCCCGACCGGGGTCCTCCTCCCACGACCCTGCCGAGCCGCCCCGCTAATTGTCACGGTCATTGTACAAGCCCGGGTTACGAGGTCGAGGTGTCCCCCGCCTCCAAGTATCCCGGTTTGCCACCATCCATTCTCCAAACTACAGCTCTTCTGCCGAATGTTCTCCAAAGCCGCACTCTAGATGAGTGTGGCCCATCGCACTCACGTAAACCGCAGTAACGTGGGATCTTCTCATACTTTACTTGAAGAAATAATTTCTCTTTTTCCATCCGGGACTAGCGTCACCACCCCTCGACAAGAGCCCTCCCGTAAGGAAGAAGGACCCTAGCCCGATGGAAATCCCCACTTCTAGTTGTGACCGCCCTTCTACCTCGACACCGACACCAACCAACCTTTGCCGCCAGCAGCCGGGATTGCCATTGTATGCGATACGGTGAGGAACCTTGTGAATCGATCCGGGCTATTACCTTGCTTGGGATGACCTTAGGCACTTGGGTTGATCCATCAAACTCCTCAAGCATGAGTGCATGGCCTCGAAACAACCACGACCCCTCCTCCATGATTTTCTTCCAATCACCCAGACATGCAGCCTGGATAACAAACAAGTTATCTTCCATCGAACGGAACGTAACCTCTTTTTCATTTGATTCCATGCAAATTTCATCGTTGTAATCAGTCGGTAGTAGTAATCAATTTTTTTTCGACGTCAAAAGCTTCGCCGCCGCCATCCACTTCACCGCCGGAGCTGCCCCCAGATCTCCTGGTTCCAAAGACAACATCGTCCTTCTCCGCTTCACTCGAGGTGAAGCTTCGCAATGTATCATCGACGTTGGACGCCCTCCTTCCTCCCTCCATCTTGGGCGACTCGCCGCCATGGACTCTCGAAACCCTAGATCAGCACAGATCGCGCCAAGGCCGGGTAGCCGGGCAAGGCCGCCCCTTAATCAGCCCGAAAGCACGCTGCGTCCGATGCGGTTTTCAAGAGATCAGCCAACACAACACCTTCTTTCACCCTCGCCGGAGATCGCCGGAGAGGTCGCCAAAACCCTAGGTCGGGAGCCCTTAGGTCGGGTACCAATACTTACTGATGTTATTGTTCAACCATACAACCATACGTTTTTTTTTTTTTTTTTTTTTTTGAGCAAATCCATACGTGCACGCATACTAATGACGGAGCTTGTCACAGCCCAAGATTGGGGTCTTCGGGAGGCCGGCGATCCAGCCCAATGAGGGCCACGGGCCCACGCGTGGGTGCCAGGGGGCAGCTGCCCCCAGCGGCCTAGCGTCGCCGCCGTGCGCGCCGTCATCATCTCAAAATTCGTTAGGAAATAAAATAAAAGAATTTTAGTAAATAGAGAGAGAGAGAGATTGAGAGGCTGTGTGTGTGACTTCGCAGAATCGCAGGTCGCAACAGGCTGTGTGTGTGTGTGACTGTCCGTCTCCGTGTCCTCGCCCCTGGGTTTGCCGCCCGCCGCCGCCGAGGCCTCCTCTTCGGCTCTTCGCCGGCTCCTCCTTGACCGCACGGAGGCGGCGCTCGGCGGTGGCCTTCTGTCGGGGTGGACACATCCGCGCCCATGGCCAACCGCGGCGCTGCAGCCGGCAAGCTCTCCGTCGCGGAGACCTTCTCCAGCCTCAGGGAGCAAGGCAAGGTGCGTTCGTTTGAGCGCTCACGTTTGCGCTTCGCTTCGTCGCAACCGTTAAGGACAATTTTACCCGAGCACCAACATTTCTCTTGCTATTTCTGATTGAGTCGTGGGTTGGATTGCTAGCGCCCTGGTGGCCGATGCCCAATGTTGGTCCCGGATAGTTGCAGGGAAATGGGTCAGGGATTGGAACAATCTGTGCATTCCTTGCATGTAATTGTTCAAATACAGTGGTTTTATGTCAAATACACACCGTGCTGGTCTTAATTTCCGTAAAAATCTAGCCTTATCTTGCACAATAGTGGCTGGATGTGCATTGCTGAACTGTCTTTGTCTGCAAAACCAGTGTTTCCATCTCTAGGTACCATAGTGTTCATTCTCAGTCAGGGTAACTGAACTGCACTAAGAAATTTGTATCCAGAGTAGTAATAAGATGCTAAGCAGAGACCAGCCTTTGATTGCAGGGATCTTGCCTTTTATGGTGCAGCCGTGCTGTGCCGTAGTTTGCAAATAGTCTTTTTGGAATTGATTTAGTATAAGCTGCCTGTCTAACCTAGGAATTTCAGACTGCATTCATCCCGTTCATCACTGCGGGTGATCCTGACCTGGGAACCACATCAAAAGCATTGAAGATCCTCAATTCCTGCGGTTCGGATGTGATAGAGGTTGGTGTACCATACTCGGATCCACTGGCTGATGGACCAGTTATTCAGGTAGTGGTGATGGCCTTTTGCCCTTTCCTCTCACCAGCTGCAGCATAGTATGTGGTCTGCTACGGATTTTATAGTTTTAGATTGACATCATTTCAGGCTTCTGCAACACGAGCGCTTAAGAAAGGCACTACACTCGATTCTGTCATAGAGATGCTGAAGGGGTTACACCTGAGATTTCTTGTCCCATTGTTCTTTTCACATACTACAATCCAATTCTAAAACGTGGTGTGGGAAACTTCATGGCTACTATCAGACAAGCTGGCATACATGGTAAGCATCCCTTTGGTTGTTTCAGATTTTCTATTACTATATGGGGTGTCTTGTTCTTGTATCTTCTGTTTATACTATAGTTAGTTCAGAAATTTTGTTCTCTTGTCAATCAGACCTTTGTTTTACACTGTTATATGTCACAGGACTTGTAGTGCCTGATCTTCCTTTGGAGGAGACAGCGCTGCTGAGGAGCGAGGCCATTGTGCACAACATAGAGCTGGTTAATACCCACTCTCATCTTTTCATGCACCACTTGCACAAAATTTGTCTATCTGGGTGGTAACTAAATTCTTACTCGAGATGGGACCTATCAAATCTTCAGCTTGGGCATAGCCCATTCCAGGCCTACAACAATACACAGTTGAAAAAGATCTTATGGGCCTTTGGATCAGCCCAGGCCTAGAAGAAGGTCTGACTACTTGGGTTCACACATGTCAGCTGGGTTTGTCAAGTCCACTAAATTCAGGATAGATTACGCCAAAGCCATTTGTTTGATATATTTTTTGTAACTTGGGTTTGGTACCACAACATAATAACTTTTACTAATCACGGTGGACCAGTCAACACAATAGATATATCTTGAGTATCAGCCATATATCATTTATATTTTGCATGATTGCTTGCAGGTGCTGCTTACAACTCCAACCACCCCAACAGATCGGATGAAGGAAATCGCAAAAGCTTCAGAAGGATTTCTCTATCTTGTGAGTGTCCAGAAGATCCCTACTATTTGCCTAGCTGAAAGCTCCAGGCATAGTTTATATATTTTATGTAACTTTATGTCTGCACTAGTTTTTTTTTTTCATTCTCAACTAGCACATACCACATAAGCAATAATATCATGCCTCTACATTAATGAAATGTTATAGAGATTTTTTTTTTGTCTCCTGCTTGTTCATCTCACCTGACATGTTTTTCTAGGAAAAAAATATAAAGGAAATTAGAAGGGGATTATGTTATGACCGGTGTCCAATACTCCAGGCGCCGCCCAATAGTGGGTAGGGAGCGCCTTCTGTTAGGGGCTGACAGCCCATGGCATACCCACAATTATCTATTTCCTTTATTTATTAAGATTAGTATATTAGCCCTTACATAAAGATCTTATAGATGTAAACTAGAAGACTATATATATCTGTAAGCATGGATCGGTGAAAGATAAGCAAGAAGCAACTTATTTGTTAACAAGCCTGGTAGGATCCGTAATCCTATCAATTATTTAGGTTTTAAGTAAAAATATGGCACCAGAACAAATGCCTAGCCCTTCTATTTCCCCATCATTGTCAGCCTTTGATCTTAAATATATATATAGGTTTTGGTGGCATTATTAACCTGCGTGCTATGCAGGTGAGTGCTGTAGGGGTTACAGGTGCACGCTCAAACGTAAACTTGCGTGTAGAACATCTTCTTAGGGAGATCAAGAAGGTTAGTAAATATAACCTGTTTGTCATCAGTAAACAGTGAATGAGTTTTAATGCACTAACATGTCTATAGAAACTTGTGTTCAAGAATGGTTTTTAGCATGGTGTTCAAGAATGCTTATCTTCCTGACTTTGCAGGTTACAGACAAACCTGTAGCTGTTGGTTTTGGTGTATCGACTCCAGAGCATGTGAAACAGGTGGACTAGACTTCTAACTTTCTTGCTAAACATGAGGTCTAATTGTATCTTTGTTACACCCTTTTGATATCTTCGTTAGTAAACAGATCTCGGGCTGGGGAGCAGATGGTGTGATTATTGGCAGTGCAATTGTCAGACAGTTGTGTGAAGCTGCTACTCCTGAAGAGGGGCTGAAAAGGCTTGAAGAGTACACCAGGAGTATAAAGGCTGCTATGCCATGAGATGATCACTTGCATCACAGGCAAGATATTTAGAACATAGCAAAATATTGGTTTTAGCAATATTCTGTCCATGGGTTTGGCATCCATAACTCATCTAGTGACTAGTGCTACATGGCATGTCTCCAGTGGTGAGGAGAAAGTCCATCTTTGCCTATAATACAAAAGTTCATACTGAGTTAGTGTGACATTTTTGATGAAAAAGTGATTGTGAAACATCAGTTTATAATGATAGGCAGATCCTTTTTGTCTGGAAGATGGAATGTTGGGATGAGGTTGCCCTGACTCTTGAGAGGATAGGAATAAGAGAGGATAAGGTCATGATGATTTATATGGCTGCTTTCCGCTTGCTTCAGGTCTTCTGCTTTGAACCCACCAGTTGGTGTTGATGGATGAGGAAGCGTGATGGCTGATTGACTGCTCTGAAAATGACACTACCTTGAGCCAATTCGTCTTGCTCTCTTCTGGAAGACTTTCAAGGTCCATCCATCAGGTTGGGTCACAGGACGATCCCAATGGACCCAGATGTTGGGTTTTTGGATAACGGAAAGTCAATTCTCGCCTCTATTTATGTCGGCTCCTTTCATATCCTACCCATATTTATGGTCAAATCAGTGCTGGATGTTAACACTTTCTCTAATCTCTATCTATGGCAACCTTTCCTGTGCTCATCATATCATGCATGCATGTTACTAGTAACATGTTGGATGAATAAATACTTTAGCTTTGTCATGCCAGCATGAAGCGTATACGGATGTGAGGAAACAGTGTTGATATTGAACTGTCCATGTACAGGTTGTTCATATGACTTTTGCTCCTTTTTCATAGCATTTTTGCAGCTGTATGCTTTGACGAGTGAATGGATCTAGAGGATAGGCTCTCCTCATGCTAACTACTAAGGTCCATGAAAAGTCAATTGCTTGCGCCAAGACGCACCCGGCATCCGGGAAGCGACCCTCTTCTCGCGTTCAAGTTGGACAGAAAGATGAACAGTTAGGATAAACATGTGACTGTGAGTTTTGACTCTGCGTTTCATTGGATTCTTCTAAACATACGGCTTCAAACCTGGCACATGTTTTCGCAGGCACACAACAACAGGGAAAGTTTGAGCACTTTTTTTCTTTCCAAAGAAAAAAACGAAATTGAAAAATCTACTCCCTCGGTTCCAAATTATAATTAGCTACAAACCCAATTGGGGTGCAAATGGAACGAGAGTTATTTTTGGACTTAATCTAATTTGGTCAGAAAAAAAACATATATTTCCTGATGTTCTGTTTCTGGAAAGGAATTTAATCCTCTAAGTTGTTCTGACGTCGAGACTCGAACCAATAGAGAGAGAAATCAGTGACCTGGCAACGTGCAAATGAGGGAGCGAGTCTTTATCCGTGGGTTCTGTTAAAAAAAAAAGGTCTTTATCCGTGGAAAGGATTCAAAGGGCGTGGCGGCGGGTCTTTTGGATGAGACTGAAACTCTCAATCAGGTAATAACAAGGATATCCCTCCATTCGAAAACGGGAAAGGGGGAGTATCTGTGCCTGCACTTTGTTTGGGTCATGTCACTAATCACTTCACTAGTGGTACGCAAAAGGGGATAAGCTTGGACCACACAGTAATCGACCGTGTCCACGTCACGCTGTAGACGAATCGTGATTCGCCTATATCGACGCCATGTCACCATCGTGATATATATCGACCTGGCCTTTGGAGGTGCCGTCTAATCCTTCCTTCAATTCTTTTGATCGTGTCAAGAAATGCGAACGCCACGTGTTAAACTAGGCAACTGTTAGATTTTTTCTTTAGCATAACCACTCTAGTTGGTTGAAGACGACGGTTTGTTGTATGATTTTTGGGTTTTGGTTTAACTTTGAGCTAAATTCGTAAAATGAGCATTTTATTCATAGTTTCATTTAGAATACTACAAAAACAAAATCGTGGATAGCTGCAACCAGCTTACTAGCCCAATATCAACTATTCCTTTCGTTCTAAGTTCTAAATTGTAGGTCGATTTCGACTTTTATAGATACATAATTTTGTATCTATATAAATTTTTTAAAGGTATATCTAGACATAGTTTGTATTTAGGTACCTAGAAAATGTTGTGTTTCTTGAAAAGACATAATAATTTACAATTTAGAATGGAGGAAGTACTTATTTTCGTAAAATTTTGTTTTGTGCAAGAAAATAAACCGATAAATACATGCATTTTATCAATTCTCATTTCTAATTTCTAAATGAAAACATAGGTACAAAATACATATTTAAGAAAAAAAATCTCGAATTTTGTTTAATTAGAGAAAAAACAGCATACGACATTTACAAATTCTCATTTCTAAATGAAAATATAGACACACAATGCACATTTAGGAAGGAAAAAAAAAAGGTATAGATTAATACCCATATACTCCATCCGTCAAAAAAATACACACATCTTATAAGAAGTTAAACTTTTCAAAGTCTAGTTAAATTTATACAAAAAAATTATCTAAAATTCGTATCCACTTTGTCGGTGATATCTAGAATCAATCCTCAACGTGTCATTGATTCCGGTGGCATAGATAAAATGCAGCTTTCCTTACATTAAAAACAATGCGTGTATATATAAGGAAAGAAAATTCATTGTTCCGAAAAAAAAAGGAAATAAAATTCATTTTCCAAAAAGGACAAACAAAACCCACGTTTTTTTTCAAGTAAAATGGTGTGCGCGTAGAGAGAGAGAGCCGTAGAGGCGTGAAAGCCAGCCGTCCGTGCTGACTTTATTTACAGCCACCGCCGTCCACCCCAATCTTCTCTTCTTCCCCTCTTCGGCATCCATTTTTTTTTCTCTCTCTTCTCTTCCACCAACCAAACCAAGCCTTGCCAGAGAAATTTCTCCCAAATTTGAGATCAAATCCTCGAATCCTCCAAACCCAAGCGAACCTCCCGAGAATTCTTCGCCAGCAGCGTCGCGATCCGGCTCGATCCGACATGGACCGCGTCTTCTCCGTGGAGGAGATCTCCAACCCGTACTGGGCCCCGCCGCACCCTCAATCGGCGGCCGGCGGCGCTGTTGCTGCACCAGGTGTAGGAGGAGGAGGGGTAGCGGGGACGCGGCCGGCGCGATGAACCGATGCCCGTCGGAGTGGTACTTCCAGAAGTTCCTGGAGGAGGCCGTGCTCGATAGCCCGGGTCCCGTCGCCAGCGTGGTGGGTAGAGGTAGCGGTGGTGGAGCTGGAGTTGAGGCGGCAGAGAGCAAGCCGTTGGGGCAGCGGCGCCTGCGGCCGCCTCGAGCTCTGCTGTTGACCCTGTGGAGTACAACGCGATGCTGAAGCAGAAGCTGGAGAAGGACCTCGCTGCCGTCGCCATGTGGAGGGTATGTGTGTCCACTTGCCTTTAGCTGCAGCTCAACCTGCAATGCTGTCTGGTTCGAATGGTCAGTGCTCCTAGTAGCGTCTTTGTGTTCTTATGTGCTCAGAGCTTGTAGCTGCTCCAGATAGTCTTAGAGGACGCCAAACATCCAGCAGTCCAGCACAGTATCTCTATCTCATATTATTCTGATATTCCTAGGCTCCTAGCCCTTTGCAATGGGATGGCAGGGCAAGTGATCATTTCCTTTTAGGACTAGGAAAATGTGGAATTCTTGGACACCAGTGTTTTAAAGGCGGCAAGGTGTCCAGGCGAGTGCTGGGTATGCCTGGATGCCTAGGCAACAAGGCGCCACTGTTTTCCAAGGTGGGTACTCCTAGATGCCTAGGCGGCGCCTTTAAAAACACTGGTGGAGACTTCATGCTTTTATGACATTAGGTTATTGTGGAGATCCAATATTTTCCTGTAAGTTCACGATTCATGTCATTTCATATGTGGGTGGTTAATTGTGACTGCTGTCATGTAGCGATTCATAGGTGATTGTGCGCTATTTGAGGACATGAGTAGTATCATCTTCATTTGTCTCCTATATGTTCTTGTTGTTTCTGTGATAGGTGAATTATCTTGTTTTGATACTCTTGGGAATTATACGAGTCTGGCTTATCAGAATGTTATAGCTACTGGATATGTTTATCAAAACTTCATGGTTCAAGCATCGAAGTTATCTTTTCTCAACGCCTGTAATTGATTGAATTCCCATTTTTTGTGCCTAGCATCAAGCACTACACTAACATGAGTGGGAACCCAATATGCATGGTTTCATTTTTCTCCTACATTCTTTCTGTTCGTTTATATCAAATATTGCTGATACATTACTTCAAAAAAATATTGCTGATACTGCTTTATCGACAGGCTTCTGTTGCAGCACCTCCAGATCGCTCTGCAGCTGTTTCTTCCTTGCCAAGTGCGGATGTTCTGCATCCAGGTCCTCTTAAACCCATCGGAGGTAATCACTCAGTCATCATTTTGCTGCATCTTCTAATTGATTATGAAACTTGGCTCTAATGAGCTTATATTTCAGTGCTCTATACTTGTTTAATAGGTGTTAGACCTTCAGGTCCTCTCGGTCCCTGTAAGCATCAATTTTTTTGTGAGGTTGCTTGCTAGGATCCATTCGCAGTTGACTTAGTAAACCATGTGGAACTTGATGCTCTGTAGTGAGCTTTCAAAACAGAACACCTTATGATTGTGAAGCCTGTATCCTTATGGTATGTCGTCCATTACTATGCAGGGAATGCACTTTGTTTGCTTCACAATTGGACCAAGTAGTTGAATCATGATTTCACGATATAATGCTATTTTACTTGGGTGAACATGCACTCGCTGTAAATGTGTACCCTTTTATTTATAATATATGTATAATGTTCTGGTTGAATGATTGAACTATGGTCTGGATTGGATCTTGGGCACGTATCAGGTACTGGAAGTCTAGTTCAAAGCAAGCCAGCTGTTGCTCCAGTTGGGGGATCAGGTCCACAAGTAATACAAAATGCTGATATCCCTATTAAGCAAACCACTAGCTCTTCCTCACGAGCAGTCCGACGATGATGACATGGAAGGAGATGCTGAGACTACTGAAAATGCAAACCCTGTTCAAAAAAAGACTACAGAGAAGGTGATATTTTTTACCTGTTTGTGGAATGTATGTGCATCGTTAGATTCGTTACTCTACTACTTTATGAATGGCATTGTATATTTGTTTGCTATGATAACTATAATTTGTATTGTCATTATTTTCTTATATGCTAGTATTATTTAGTGGACCAATTCTCAAGTAGACTGGTCTGCTTGTTTTTGCGGTTGGCAATGCTTTTAGCCTCACTGTAAACTGTGTTGGCTTGGTGCCACAACCATATACATGTAATTCTTGGAGTTGAGGCTAGTTTTCCTACCTGTTTCCAGGAAGCAATCCAACCGAGAATCAGCCAGGCGCTCGAGAAGCAGAAAGGCAGCTCATTTGAATGAACTGGAGGCACAGGTCTGTTTTTATTTTATTTATTATTATTATTTTTTTTTTTGTGTGTGTGTGTTTGTGTTGACAAATCCTAAATGTTCGTGGGCCCTTGCTAACGAGTTAAGAGTTGTGGATGCCTTGTTACAGGTATCACAGTTAAGAGTCGAAAACTCTTCGCTGATAAGGCGACTTGCTGATGTTAATCAGAAGTTCAATGAGGCTGCTGTTGACAATAGGGTGCTAAAGGCAGATGTTGAAACCTTAAGAGCAAAGGTACACTGCTTTGTCTACGCTGTTTGAGCCCTGCATCTATTGAATTGGGCACTTTCTAGCACTAGGTGAATCAGATTCACACCCTAGATTTTAGAGATAATCCATGGTCATCACATAGTACATACCTTCCATACATAATTGGATGTGCTTGGTCATTCTGATGGAATCTGGGAATGCATCATGTTTTCAGGTGAAGATGGCAGAGGACTCAGTGAAGCGGGTAACAGGCATGAATGCATTGTTCCCTGCCATGTCTGATATGTCGTCCCTCAGCATGCCATTCAATGGCTCCCCATCTGACTCCACCTCTGATGCTGCTGTCCCCATCCAAGATGACCCAAACAGTTACTTCGCCAATCCAAGCGAAATCGGAGGCAACAACGGTTACATGCCAGATATAGCTTCCTCAGCTCAAGAGGACGACAATTATGTCAACGGGGCTGCTGCCAAGATGGGCAGACCAGCCTCGCTGCAGCGGGTGGCAAGTCTGGAGCACCTCCAGAAGAGGATGTACGGAGGGCCAGCTTCATCCGGGTCAACCTCCTAGGTTTCTCTATTGGATATGAAAAAGACCCTGATGCCTAACGGCAATGCCTAACGGCAAGATGATAAATTAACAATTTCACATACTTTGTAGTGGACATTGCTAATCCTGCGATGCACATTTGTTCGTTGTGGATTTATAGGTCAAGTACTATTGACTTATTTTGAGTTCTTCGGGTGTGTTTAGATCCCCAAATTCCTCCCAAATTTCACTATCAAAAGAAGATTCCCCATCACATCCGTCAAAGAAATACGTATGGAAATAAATATAGGTAAAAAATTAAAATAATTACACAGTTTAGATGTACATTCATGGGCGATTCTTTTTTCGGCTGGATTCTGTACAGGTAGGATAATATTTACCACTAAAAACGAAACGTGTTACGATTAATGCGATGTGACATACGTGCAAAATTCGTCCCCGAATTCGGGGCTCTAAACGGGGCCTTCATGTGGATCTTTGCTCTCTGGAGCCCGTGTGCTAACTGCTGTCTGCTGCTCATTGCAGTGTGCAGAACGAGTTCAGTTTCATCGCGAGCACCCTATGTGCCTTTCGCTAGTTCAGCAATTAATCATGGATGGTCTGTCAGCTGCCATGGCCACCAGTATGTTTGAGCGCTACACTCGTTTAGTGCAAAGCAAAAGCACAGCTCCTGACCAAAAGGATATATATATAAGCACATCAGCTGTACAGTATAGCAAGTATAAACTGTGCACTTTTCCAAATTCCACCACCAGATTATATAACTTTGAACATGACTGTCACGGTACACGCTCTAACTACCTTGTATATGATTTGTTACAAACAAAATTCTTGCAAAAATTGCAGTGGAATAATCAATGAATTGGGACCGTGACATGTAAGAGGATGGCCTAGCTACAGACGGACTTAAAGTACACAGGTACGAATTACAACAGAGGCTAGTGCAGGTGCCCCCATCCCGAGCAGCTTCAATGCCTCTCATGCACCAAAAATAATTGGCGATACATAGGCCGGGCACCATCAAAATATGCCCATCCAAAAGCACGGCCAGATGATGCACAACGGGCAGTTTAGCCTCTTCTATAAGTAGATAGATATTTGTACCATTCTTCAAAAGAAAAAAATAATGCATTGCGTATAACTAGTCTGATCTCGGGCGACTAGAGTTCTTGTAAGAATTCTTGTACAATGGGAGAAGCGAACCCCTGCCCCGCTTCCGTTTACCACCAAAGCATCTCCAGTAAAGAACCCCAAATGAAAGCATTATAACAATTGGGATGGCCCATCTGTGCAAAGAATTGCATGTTAGTCAGACAGAATAGCATGCCAATATATACTCAGTTAAATGTTGTAAGGATTACCTGTCCAGATCAAGAATAGGGCTGTACACGATGATTTCCCAGGAAGAAACAATGATGTGCCAAGCTGGATTATAGTACAGTGATTCCGCTGACCAGAACATTCTCGTGTATGCCTCTAGGAAGATGAACATCACCCAAGCGACAATTTCAAGTAAGAAGAACTTGATGACAAAGCGTCCGATGACCACCATGACCAAAGAGAAGGTCACCAACCAATTGAAAAGCTTGTTATTGTACTCCTTGATGAAAAAGAGCACGAGACTTGGCAAGCATCTGAACACAACAACTGGAGCTTAATCCATGGCTCCATGCAAACCATAGCAAGTTTTAAAGAGTAAAAGCAACAAATCAGCCTAAAGACTAGAGATTGCAGATAGTAGATAACTACAAGGGTTCACTCCACACCAAACATAGTTCTTATTATTATCTTACTGTTTGTGCACCTTTACTAGCTTATATGTTTATTTTGATATCTATTTTGATATTCACAGATAAAAAAAATTATCTTAGTGCCATTAGGTCCGACAAGAAATCTACCATTCCACAGGGAAAATGTGCCACCAATATAAAAAAATATACCAAATTTCAACATTTTGTAGACAGATGAAATAAAATGTAAGATGGCAGCAAACAAAAACAAGAATAGAGGCTGGTTTGTCGTGGGCAACTAGGCTGCAAAATATATGTATAATAACACACAAACAGAAAAAAGCTACAGCACTCAAAATTGATGATTTCACCCTTAGGCTCTTTGATGACCGACATGAAAACTACATTCAGAATTTAAAAGCAAACCTTTGACATTCTACGTTCATAGCTTTCTTTTGCAGGTCCCACACAGTCCTTTACGAAACTTTGATTGCAGTGAGTAAAGCCTGCATTGAATTTCGCCATTGAAGGAAGTTTCAAGACTTGAAGGTGATCCATCTTATCTTCACACTCAGTAAAGCGAGCTTCACACAGCTTTGACGATTGATATTCATTAGCTAGAAGGACATTTCTGTACACCTACAAAGTACATCCTGTAAGTATGTAAAACATATTATCTTCTAAAAGTGACAGAAGGTGTAAGTTGAGTAGAAGGCGTGTAAAAAAGATGCCACAGAAAGTTTCAGCGGTGTTCCAACTCCAACGGAAAGAAAGACGGAGAGCCACAGCAAGGATATAGGATACCAAAACTTTCTTCACGGGATCCCACAAAAATTCAAACTGTAGTAGTGCAATTATATTTGTAATTTCATAACAAGGTAAAGAACCAACAAAAAAAACAATAATGTATCATGTGAACATACATAGATGCCATTAAAGTATTATTGTCATCCAACAGCTTACATATCATGCACATTTCCTTTTTTAATGTGAAATGCAACCTAAAAACATTGATACTGCCAGACTGAACCTTATATGGCCATTCAAAAGAGTAAAAAATTATAACAAACCTTTTTAATCTCATCTTCAAGCTTGAGGGCCGACTGAGCAGCATGATGTTTGCCAAAGTGCTGCTTATCAAAGAGAAGTCTAGCTTCACCATTTGCCATCTCATGAAGTTTCTGCAGTTCATCTACCGTTACTGGTAGGCCTAAGCCATCCATTTTATCCCTGTACACCTTCAGACAGCGATCAAGAATGGCTTTGTTAAATATTTCAACCAGAGATCCCGTTGATGGAATTTCGCCTTTATTCAAAGCCTCGAGAATCTGAAACACAGGAGGAAAAGTTACTAATAATTCTAACTGATCAGATAGATACATATCAGCAACCACATCATTAAGTATTTTACCTGCTGGAGAAAAGACACAAATTCCTTCCCATTTAGAGTTCTACCCTGCACGATTTTTTGGTTTTACAATGGATGAAACAAGCTGCTTTAATTGATCCCGCCGTTTTACATACAAGGGTTCAAGCTCTTTTGTCCTCCATATCACATAATTTTGTTCTTTGAAGATGTGGCTGTATAAACAAAAAATCAGTGTTCATAGGATAAATTGTAGCAGTTACATAACTACATAACTTAAATAACTGCAAGTTATACGTTGCCAGGAAACTATAAGAAATGCACCTGAGGCAAGCTAAAAGCAGTGCTGTTGTTGCCCATAACTGCCAAAGAATCTCGTATTTGATTGACCTAAAAACACATAGAAAAAAAAATTGTAAATGAGCTTGAACCAACAACTTTTGGTTCAAAAGTGTATACTGCTAGATTCCATACACAAACTATACCTCATCAATATATCTGTCACCTGCAGAAATAAAGAAAACAAGATATTAGACACTTCTAGACTCTAGTAGATGTTCAAATAACACAAAACTAGCCATAGTCTGTAATGTTGCTTGAGCTGACCATTATCATTGGGCACCCGTTGGAGGGCTTCATTGACCATTTGTTGAACAGATTTCCCTTCTGTTTCCAATGTAAAAGTGATCACTCTTAGAGAAAATTTCCGTATTAAGCACAGGTAAACAAAGCTCACCAATTATAAAAAGAGTGGTAGGGAATCATGGAACAACTCCAATAAAATAAGAATTTATATTTAGGATAAAACCATCATGTTATGATGTATTTAATCTACATACAGCTAATTAAGAATTGTATAATACAGTACAATAGAAACTATATAAATAACAAATATCAATGTAGTGTCACAAGCAGCAGTTATTGACTAACAAGCCCCATTGATTTAGCAAGCCACTGTGGTTAGGTTGATGCAACAGTCTAACAAACAGGTGAAACATTAATGATACATTGAAGTTTGGATATAGTGGCAGTATTGAAATAGTCATGTTGCACTTTTCTACACTTCTTTTCCAACAGATACCTAGGGAAAATAAGCCATTATACTAGTTATAAGCTTGTGAGGGATGAGCGGTGATGGATCAACCCATTCCATTGCTCAAACAAAATGAAGCCATTCCTCAAAACATTCTGTAAGTTTTCAGTTCATAAAACACATTTATGGTGCAGAATGAAGCCATGTTTATGACAGGTGATAGGTGAGGTGATCACATAAAAACTGAGCCAACAAGAATTACAGACCTAAAAAGTTATCCATGCTACCATTTCTCTAACTTTCTATGGCACATGTTGCAAGCTACTTCTTGTAAATGGCTAAAACACACATTGAGGCCCAACGGTTGACCTTTTGCATTCTCAAACAAAATTGAACTGATTCTAATCATCTTAATAGGGAGAACCAGTCTTGAAGAAACTTACGGAGGAAATCCCTCTGGATAAGCCAGAGAAGCTTTGCTGGCTCAAAAAACAACATCTTGGCCCTGAAGAAACGAGCATTTTCATTAAGAAAACTATCCATGTTCCTATTGTGCAGGCTTATATTTATGAAAGTGGAGCTTACCTTCACTCTGCTCACCATGCAGCATAAGGAAAAAAAAGAAATGTTAGGGTTCCAGATCAAATATATGAGAACGGAAAGGCGCAAAAAGAAATGGGCAAACCTTCCATAGAATTCTTCAGCAATTTCAACAGCAAATGAAAGCCTAGATATATCAGCTTCACGCATACCTGCAATTGTACACAATGAAATTAACAAACCAACAACCATTGAGGGGGAGAGAGAGAGAGAGCACCGTCTCAGGAAGGTTGTAGATAAGCACCGAACTCAAGACAGTCGCCAAAGCAAATATCCTACCAAAGGAAGAAAACATTTTAATCATTAATTCTCCATCCTAGGAAAAGTAATTCAGAATGAGCTCATTTTTTTGGCACAAACCTATCATCATACACATTTGATTTCCCAACACTTTCAAATCCTTCAGTGTCTAGATAAAGGACAGAAACTTTGGAGCCATCAACATCCATCTCAACAGGAGTACCCCAAATCCAAATACCTGCAATATAATAGGAAAAGGTACAATAAACTCTTCATGAGCTCTATTAAGCAAATAGACAAAAAACAATCCGGGACACTGGGAAACAACCTCACCTTTAGTTTTAGTATCTCGCATATGACCAACTCCAAAACCTGCATTGCCAAGGTTGTCACATTCTCAAATAGTTCTAGAATGCAAACTAGCAAAGGCATGTTTATAATATCAGAAGCAACATCTAGCTACCTTTATCACAAGATAAGGAGAGAAGCTGGTTGAGGAGAAAAGATTTTCCAGATCGATATGGACCAATGACCTGAGTTAACAAGCAGTTGGTCATTGAGGTGTCAAATATTGCAATAAGCAATCCTTCAGATCATGATTTGTTCTTGTTCAATAATGTAAAATACTAACATGAACAGACAAAATACAGGTTCTACAAATTACAAGTTCAAACTTACACCAACAACAGCAATAGGAGTTTCAATCCTTCGAATTGCTTCTAGACCTTGTTCTGAGAGACGAAGTTTAGTGTGTCCATGGTCTGGCTCCACTATTGGAAACCTGCAGGTACATAGAGTCAATAGTTAACGGTAGGCTCTAGGATAACACAATGATCTTCCATCATATGCCCCATTAAATGCTTCCTTGAGAACCAAGAATAACGAGCATCAACATTAGATATTTCCAATCAAAAGTTCAAAAAAAATTGTAACAGATGACGGTGTCTTTTCTTCTGGAAGCCAGGATTCATGAGAGGGAAGAAGCAAGCAGTCTCACTCAATGACTAAATACAACATACATCAATGTGAAATGAGGTCTCGTACATTCAGTGCCCATATTCACTCAATAGAGGTATTGTGTTATTAATATTTAGAAGAAATCTTGAGGAAAAACAAAAAATTAACCAGCTTCTGATATAATATGTGGGAACATAAGCAGCAGCTTTTACAGGAACCTACAAAACAAGCATATACTTGGACAGTGTACTCATTACTCATAATATATGACAAATGACCATTAATTTATTTGAGATTCTTCGGTTTCAAGCTATTCAAATTACCAGTTTACGCAAAAAGCACCCAAAAAATATTCAAACAGGAACATTTGCATAACAATACCGCACAATCTGCCATAGAGCAGTCAAACTAGTACAAATTTCAACACGGCTTGAGACCTGAAATAATTGTGCCCACGACACAAGTAATTCACTACTAAAATGCCAAAAAAAAAAAAAAAAACCATTCCTCTTGGCCTTCTCCATTTACAAGGGCATGAAGTACCAACCACCTTCTATTACTCGACATCTCACCAAACTTGTTCTACCAACTTCCCACAAGTGCGACATGAGAAACTCATGACACACGATACAACGTCGGGATTGGGAGATGAGAAGTTTAACCAGAATTGTACGGGTAAGCAGTCAAGCACAGAGCGCTTTAGCTCCTTTACGCTACACCACCTAATGATCGCGTGGCATGCACGGCCCGGACGGCGCATGCTTCCACCACCAGTCAACGCACGCACGAGCACGAGCAATGCCCGCCAAAGACGCGACGCGACATTCGCGCAATCCAACGCGAAATTCGGCTGGAGTCCTCAACACGAGCAACGGGGGCAACGGGAATGGCGCCACAGCACCACCGACCAGCCATACGGATACGCGGAGCAGAGCGGAGACACTTACGCGCGCTCGAGCTCGTCGGGATCGGGATCCCCCGCGGCGGCTCCGGCGGCAGCAACGACCGCGAGCAGGACCAGCGCCGCGGCGCGGATCCCCGGGGCCCACCGCCCCCGTCCCCGCCCCATCCCCTAAGCCGCCCACGGGCAACCAGGTCTCCTCGGGAGTCGGCCCAGATCTCTGCCCCGGGAGCGGAGGCGACGCCGTAAGCGCCCCCAATGCGGCGAGCGGCAATGGCCGCCACCGCCTGGGCACCGGGCGGCGAGGCGCGGGATCTGGGGCTAGGGCTTTGGCGCGCAGGCGGATGGATTCAGGGGTTGCTTCGGTTCGGCGCGACGGAATGAATGGGAAGGAAGAGCTATGGAGCCGCGGGGCGACGAGGTCGGAAGTCGGAGGAAAGGGAGAGGAAAAATTCGGGAGGGTGATGCGAGCGGCTTCCGTATTTAAGCGGGCAATTGTTTAGCGCTTTATTATAGTTGTCTAACTAAAATACTATTAATAATGTCGCTAATCTCGTCGACGGGCCCGCATGGCAGTTGGAGTAGTGGACTAGTAGTGGAGGCGTTGCTCTTGCTCCCTCCCTGGGGATGGGAGAGCGGACAGGTTAGGAGGGCCCATGTGGCGGTGACTGAGCGACCAAAAGAAACAGAAGATCTGGTGGCAATGCTTTGAGCGTCGGTCGTCCCTCGCACGTGCCCCGTCCGATGTAATACGTAATTATTAGGAATGTCATCTGTTTAATTTTCTCCCGTCAAACATTTTTATTTTAGTCATATATTTTCAAAATCTATGTGTGCTCATCACATATAAATTATATTTTATAGCATTTTTTCATAGTAAATCTACAAGCATAAATTTTATGTTAACATGTTCAACTTTGGCTATAAAATCTCAACAAAAAAAGTTGAAAAATATATGACTTAGGAGAAAGCGAATGTTAATGTAGTGTAGAGGGCACTTTTCTACGGAAGGGCCCATGAGCCATGGGCCGCAAGCCATAACCACCGAAGTTAGAACTAGATCGGCCCCCCATATAACCATTCTAGGTAGGAAAAAATCTACATTCCCTCCCCCAACTATCACGAAGTTCACTTTTCCTCCCTCAACTTTCTAAAACCCGGACAAATCACCTCCCTCAACTTTTCAAACCATGCATTTTTCCTCCCTCAGGGCGGTTTTAAAGGCGGGTTTGCTACAGTAACCCCGGGATTACTACAGTAACCCCGGGTTTGCTACAGTGTCCGTTCCTTTGTCGTCTTTTTTTTTTTTTTTATTTCGGTTGAATCTTTGACAAATCATAGTAAATCATAGAAAAATCATAAAATAAAAAAAATCCAGTTTTGTTGGACTCCACATGAGTAGATCTACACAGTGAATATATAATATGATATGCTTTAGTACAAAGTTTTTACTACTACAGAAGGTTTTGTCTTTTTTCTTTTTTTTTATTTATTTGGTGAATCTTTGAAAAATCATAGTAAATCACAGAAAAATCATAAAATAGAAAATCCAATTTTTGTTAGACTCCACATGAGTAGATCTACACAATGAATATATAATATGGTATACTTTAGTTCAAAAAATAATTATAGAATTTACAAATACGAATTATTTCAATTAATTATATATTCACTTTGTGTAGAACTTTGTACTAAAAGCATATCATATTATATATTCACTGTGTAGATCTACTCATGTGGAGTTCAACGAACCTAGATTTTTTTATTTTATGATTTTTCTATGATTTACTATGATTTTTCAAAGATTCAACCTAATTTTAAAAAAAAAAGAAAGACAAAGGAACGGGCACTGTAGCAAACCCGGGGTTACTGTAGAAAAACCCGCCTTCAAAACCGCCTGAGGGAGGAAAAATGCATGGTTTGAAAAGTTGAGGGAGGTGATTTGTCCGTTTTGAAGTTGAGGGAGGAAAAGTGAACTTTGTGATAGTTGGGGGAATGTGGACTTTTTTCCTTCTAGGTACCAACAAGCGCCCTTGTAAGAGCATCTTCAAATCAATGGTTGCCAAATAGAAGCTACGAGGAATTCTATTGTATATCAATGACAATTTGTAAATAGCTAGCTAGATGAGACATAAAATAAGAAAAAATATACTATAGTTGAGAGTTATGTGAGAGATATGTTTCTAGAAGAAGATCAAGCTAGATTAACTATTTATTAGTCGCTAGCTATTTGATCTCTCTCCTTGATAGCCAATGAAAATGTTACTTTTTTTATTATTTTTATACCTCATCTAGATAGCTATTTTTATAGTGTTGCTCACAACTCATGACTAGCTATTTGATTACCATTGGAGAAGCCATAATTGAAAGGGATAATTAATTAAAACGGGGACGATCTCCCGGTGCCTGATGCTGGAGGCACTGAAGCTGGTGGCGACGAAGATGGGTGCACTGCGCACTCTTCGAGCCCAGTGCTCGTGCCATCGGTTGATGAGTTCATAGCTGCGTTCAAGAGACCGCTTGAGCGACCATACTCTCCACGCCGGTCTTGAGAGAAAACAGCGCCCGCTTAAGACGCGCCTCCGAGCTTATGCGAAACGGTGCACGGCTCGGCCGCAAAGAGTGGGTTCAGCGCCTTATGCCGAGGACCAGGCAAGGAGAGTTATGCTCAAGAAGATGGGGATCGAGGTCGAGGCCGGCGTGAAGATGCGGTCTCCTTTCTTTGAGCCGCAAGTCGCTCTCCGCGGGCCCCCCGCCGAGGTCAACTTGGAGGCCATGGAGGTCTTCCTTCTGCGGGGGAAGAAACGGCGCGTCGGTGCAGCCGGTCCGGCCTGAGAGTGCTTGCGGTCTAGTCGCAACATCTGGTTATCTTGTAATCGGTCTACGGGTTCCTTCCAAAGAGTTAGGTTGCTTGCTTCGTGTTGCGTTGTTGTGTTTTGTTCTGTTTTGTTGGATTTCTCTCTTTCGTTGCCTGATGTCCGCCGGCATCCCGCTTAGGTTTGTATTTGGATTTGGTTTTCCTCCTCTTAATGAAATACGGGTGAATGGCCCGATCGAGAAAAAAAGATAATTAATTAAAACAACAATGACGCTAGGGGTTGTGTGATTCTGCGTGTTACGTCAGGGCCGGCCGAGCTCGTGAGGAGGGCCATGCCCGTGCTACAAACGACGACACGATCAAGCTGCTGCTGGTGTGCTTGCGTGAGGAGAGGCCATGCCCGTGCATAGGTCAATCTCAATATTATATTTATGTTGTGTGATACATAAAAAAATTAAAGATGAACTAAATATTATTCTGACATTCTTTATAGAATGAAATTAAACTCACAACTAGAACCAGTACAAGTAATTATATATATATATGGACTGAGTGCATTTGTAGGGCCCTAATGCCAGAAACGAATACAAAACTCGCGGGTCCCGTCCCGTCCCGTCTGATAAACCATGAACGAACAACCGGTAGTATGATGTTTTAAGATCTCCCCACTCGCGCTTCCAAGTCTTGCGCTTCCCAGTGATGCTTCTCTGACGAATAAGCCATTGCAATCACAAGGAAGATGCTGACGATCAATGCCGCCATGATAAGCGCCGCCAGGGCACTTCCCCAATCCCACGTTGTATTGGCGACCAACCATATACACAAGTATGAAACAAAAATGATAGCCGAAACGTACACGCCCTGCGAAAAGGGGGAAAATAAAAACAACATATCAGTATCACATCATATGCTTGCGCGCGAGATAATTAAGATCGATTATTATTAACGAAGTGTTTTGCGATCGAGCGGTTTAATTAATAACCTTGAACGTGATTATAAGACAGCCCATATCTCTTTCTTCCCTGGAAACACGTGTGTGAACGGGTTCAGGGATGTCCAAAGCCACGTGGCAAGAGGTTGCCGGAGGAGGATATGCCGACGACTCGACCTCAACGCTGCCGCCGTAGCTGCTCTGCGGATGCCTCGCCACGCTGCTCGGGAAACCGGCCATGGCTGCCTGACGATATATAACACACCATTAGATACTGCTAGTGATCTCGAGTAGGAAAACATTAGGATCGTTATTACTAAACCTTCTTGTCTGCAGCCTGACTCTTTCCTCGTATGGTTCGCAAAAACGCTCGTCCGTGGCCTGCAGTATATATCAGTTCGGGCCGGCGTTATAGTACTTTGAAAGCCGCGGAGGCCTAATTTCAGCTGTCCCAGACTTAGTTTCGTGGAGGCCCAGTCCACCTCCACTCGCTATATATCGCTACCCATCTTTCTTTCTTCCCTCCCCCAGTGAAATTCCCGTGTCCTAACCTGTGATCTACGCCTATGAACCAGGGAACTATTTCATCGAGGCAGGCAGACAACCTACGTAAAGAAGATTTGTACTGGGCACACACGAACCCATCACACGCTCATGTGAGCACTGCTACTCTACAGGCGGGCCTTCTTTGCTCAATTCCCCTGCTCCGTATTTTCGACTTCAAGTGCGCGGAGCTTAGGAACGAAGCTGCTTATAGTTACAGTACGTAGCAAGGTTACAACCAAACAGCCCCGTAGATCCACATGTACTGTACGTCACAGAAGTTATAATACAGTAGCAAGAATGGTACGTACCACACATTTCGTTACCAAACGTCGTGTAGTAGGGACAAGGGTGACGACATATTATGCACATACACTTGCTACATGGTACTGTATAAAAAAATTTTGGCTTTCCCTTCTTTTACGTGACACTTGCTTTAGGCCGAAAACAACTCGACAGGTGGGCCGCGATCGCCCGAGCCCTGTATTATATCGTTGCGAGCTGCAACGACCATGGTCCATGGAGCTAGCAAGGCAAGCAAGAGACAAGCTGACAGCTCCAGATGCGTAGGAATATGATGGAGATTTCATCTCGGTTTCCCGGGGTTGCGCGCGATCCACACACCGGCGCACTCGTAGTTTTTTCTTTCTCCTTCTTCCTTGTGTACGTCCCGATCGATCGAAAGAAAGAGATGGCGCCGGCGACCGGGCCAGGGGACGAAGAGGAGAAACCACAGCGGGGGGTGCCTCTCGTGAAAACAAACGGAAAGAGAGGTTCAATGTGTTAAATATTTGTATGGATACAACTGTAGAACTGCCACTAGTCCTCCCTCCTCCCAACCAACAGAAGATCAGTCCTTTGGAGCCGCCGTACGCTGTGAACATCATCATCAGACGAGCCATGGCATGAGTATGAGGAATCTGAGGCAACACCGTAACAGCTAACTAGGCCGCCGACCACCTAGTCCTAATTTTTTGACAAAGCTGGAGGTGCGTAACGCCCCTACAGTGATTTATTAAAGGCAAGGTTTGGTACAAAAAAGATTACAACTTACAGACAACAAAGCTTTTAAGAATCAAAAAAGAGATGAAAAAAATAAAGAAGCAAAGGCAGATTACAATAAATTTTGGGTCAATGAATCAAACGAGACTTTGAACTTTGTCTTGACCCTGAGGGTTAGAACCCTTACTCTTTTGAAAAATCTCCTTGGCTCTGATAGCATTTGATGGGATGTCTTTAAAAATGAGGTCATTCCTTACCGACCAGATTGACCAGCACATTAGGATTACGGTGATCACGGTGATCATGAAGAAATTGTGATTGGTTTGATCCCTGATTGCATCAATTGCCTGGAAGATATCCATTGGACCTTGGAGGTGAACCCCAATTTGTTGCCAGCAAAGATGGCATGATGGAGATTTCATCTCGGTTTCCCAGAAACACTTGGTTTCCGTGGAGGCCCAGTCCACCTCCACTCGCTATCGCTACTCATCTGTCTTCCTCCCACCCCAGTGAAATTCCCGTGTCCTGTCCTGTGATCTACTCCTATCAACCAGGGGCACTATTTCATCGAGTCGGACAAAAATTTTGCTTTCCCTTGTTTTACGTGACAGTTCCATCCCTTCGTCTTTGTCCGCGCGTACGGGGCGGGCCCCGATTACCCAAACCTTGCTTTAGACCGAAAACAACTCCAGAGGAGCCCTGGATTATTGTTTGGAGTTGTGACGACGACCACGGAATAATGCAAGCAAACAAGCTGACACCACCTCCAGATGCGTAGGAATACGATGGAGATTTCACCTCGTTTTCCCGATCCACACACCCACTTGTGGTTTCTTCTTCCTTGTGTCCCGATCGAAAGAGATGCCGATGGCGCCCTGCCATGTGTGAAGAAGAAGAAGAAGAAACCAAAGCGGGGGTGCCCCTCGTGAAAACGAACGGAAAGTGTGCAAATTCCATCGTCGTTCCTTCTTTTTGAACTATGCATATATATATGTCCTATATCTCCATCGGTTTTTCTCTCATCGCTCGCTCGCGTGATGGATTCTTTCCCCGTCCGTTCCTCAAAAAAGTTGCCATTGCCGTGCCCGTTGCTGCTACTGCTAGCTGCTACGTACCTTCTTTCCCTTTATACTAAGGCCGGCGCTCCCCGAAAAAAAAAAGTATTCTCAAGCTCAAGTGTCTCCCGTGAAGACTGAACGAAAAGATGCATGAGGCGACTCCTGTGCTTTAGCTGCTCGAGTTTTCCCTTTTCTTTTTTTTTTTTCCCCTCTCCCCCAAGTCGTTTTCTCCTTTATCTTTTCTTCTACTATTGCTCGTATACTCAAGCAAGTCGTTTCCAGCTGGACTTGGAGAAAATTAGCGGTGATAATCAGGTGTGTCACATGCGCAAATGGATACGTTGATACGAACTCACTGTGCGGATTTGATATTAGCGGGTGATAATGCACAGCTAGCTGGGGAACAAGGAGTCAGCTTCATGAAAAAGGATACAGCTGTGGCGAGGTGATATATCATATATATATTCTCGCCCGTCCATTTTCTCCGGCCGGCCTTCTCTTTCGAAATATCCATCTAGTCTCAACGTTGTCGAAAAAATAAAGGGGACGGTGCTGATTTATCCGGCATTACTAGTTTGCAGCAACATTTGGTTAGAATTCATAAGTGGGTTACGACTTACAAAAGGGATGATTGGACACATAAACCTCTCTCTGGATGGACAATATATAGATCGATTTCACCATCGTCGCGCCTTGCTCGATCGCTACTGGGGGGAAATAAATCAAGAAAGCAACTAGTAGAACATTGACTAGTTACATTACATTACACCTTATTTTAAAGTGCCGGGCCCAGGGATTTTCAACCGATAAATTACACTGCGTCATTTCAGCTTATTAAACTGTGTTACTGTTATGGAGATGATCAGGAAAGCCGGGGAAAACAACCTATTTGTGGATGATGATATGGCGTTATCAGCACAGAAGAATTTACAAACGATTAGTAATATTTTCAGCACAGAACAAACCTTTAATAATTACATACAGAAAGTAACAAAACCAATCGTACTTTATACACTAATAAAGCTTTTGTTGCCACTCTACAGTCTACACGTTGTTCATCACCACAAAGGCTCACCACCACATGCCCCGGGCGTTTCAGGTCCTGCGCTGCAGTTATGCAATGATCACTAGTAGTACGTTCGTTCACTCGTCTGATGTGATGAGAGACCATGGGAAGGAAGAAAAGAGCAAAACCCTTTTGTTTTGCGTTGCTAATTATCTCCCTCTTTTCACCAGGGGAACCTCCCTCCTCCCTTTTTTCTCTTTTCCATTCCACGGACCACGGCCGGGCAGGCAGGTCGTTCTCCTCTCCTTTTCACGTAGGAATAGTTCTCTTTCTCACCCCCCCTCCTCCCTCTTTCTCCTCTTTCAGCAGCCCGTTCCTTGCCTCTGAAGTTTGGTATGGGTTCTGCTGCTGCCCCTGTCGCACTCTACTACTCCCCTACCGTGCACAGTAGTACTACCAGTCGGAGAGACAAGTGTGTGAGAGAGGAGAGTGCAATGATTCAGATTTCAGAGGTTCAGAGGAGTGGGGAGCAGGAGGCGCAGACGGTGGCGCGTTGCTTTCCTGAAAGCAAGACGTGCAGGCTGCTGCTCCTGGCAGATGGCAGTGGCTTCTGTTACCACCACCTGCAGCTATTGATAGAAAAATCGTCCTCTCCTGCGAGCGGCAAGCCCGTGTCACGACGCCCCGGCCAACGTACAATCCACACCACCAGTCACCACCACCCCCCACACACCACACACCACACACCACTGCCGGAGCAGTAGGAGTATCTCACGCGAGCGGTCACAGAGGAGAGGAGAGGACACTGCGCTATCTACCGTGGGCTCCGGTCACGGGCCTGGCCTTCCTTGTGCTTGTGCAGTGCAGGTGACCCACACCACCGACCCGGCCGGGGAGCAGGAGGAAGAAGGGAAAGAAATTACGGGCGCGGTATGGTCCCATCCAACGGTAACCGGGGACCCCGTCCCGTCGGAGAGGTAACAATGCGTAGTACGTCACGCTCCTGCCTCGCGGGGTTTGTGCCGGTGTCAGTTACCACCACTCCTGTCTGAACGCCACAGCGGCCGGGTAACCGTTACTTGGCTCTGCCTCAGTCAGCTCCAAAGCGAACGTGGTTGACAGAAACGACGGGAAGGTTTCCTTCCGTTACGTAACTAAAACGGCGTAACTCTGCATTGAGCCTTTGCTTGACACGGTGGAGCCTCCAGCGGTCTCCACTCGGCGGCTCGGCGGGTGGAACGCGAGCGCGTGGCGCCAGGTGGTCGGACGCCGCGGCGCCACCACGCCGCTCGTCTCGTCACCCAACCCGAGAGCACGCCACGACGTCACGCTCCTCCCACTGCCAGGGCCGTGACGACGCGAGGCGAGGCAGCCGGATCGATGTCGATCCATCGGGCAGGGCAGGCAGGTGCGGGGGAGAAAAGGCGTGCGCGGTGCGTGGGATGAGATCATGGCTCGACTTCCGAGGTGCCGCGCGGGGCCGTGGTGGTGGATTGCGAGCGAGCGAGCACACATGAGCGAGAGGCGGAGGCAGTTCACTGGTGCCGAGGCCGGCCCGCACACACACGGCACACATGACATGAGCGCGGTCCGTGCCGAGTGCCGTGGCTGGCTCGGGTTTCACTTCACCGAGCGCCTTCCTTTCGCTTTAACCGCCCGCGCGCCCGGGCCGGAACGGAAACGGTGGGTGCGTATCACGAGGATCCCGGACGGGTACGTAGTGGTGGTGGTGCCAATTGCCAAACTCCTGACCTTTTTTTTTCCTTTTTCTTTCGTCCACAACCACTAACCAGAAGGGTAAAAAGAAAAAAAAAGTCCAGCTCTTTCTCCTCGTGTTTCAACGACCGTACTTTGGAGGCTCCTCTCCAACTAGCGGTGCAGCGTGCAGGTCATGCTCCTTTCTTTGACGTGTTTAACTGCCCCTATACGCCACAATTAATTTTCCATCAGGCACAAAGTATACTGTAATATATAAAAACATACTGTAATGGTATTCATATCTACGAGTAGTGCCTTTTTTTTTTTTTTTTAAATGCCGAGTTCTACTTGCGCGAGTAGGAGTTCATTTTACTGCGGTGAAAGAGGTGAAGTGCGAGGGAGGTAAAGGCGATGGATCCGCTGCGTCACGGCGTTCCCATGGGCAGGGCACTAGTACTTCATTTCCGTTTCACAATACTTACAATTTTTTGAATTTATATAAAAGGTGTTTGATGATGCAGTTTATGTAAATTATAAAACAAACAAAACGTCATTGAATATCTTTAGTGATGTAATAAGTCATAACAAAAAGTGGTAATATTTATTAAAAAAGTTGAATAAGGCGGTCGGCCAAACACGGTTTATATGGCAAAGACCCGGCACGCGGAACGGAGGAAGTGGAGTGCTGGCATCGATGCAGCAGGTGAGGAGCAGGGAGGCAACCAGGGTTGCGGTGGCCCGGGCCCGGCACCGGCAGCGGCACTCCTCCCGAGACTGCACGAGCGGAGTCACGCCGTGCCAGGCGATTGCCGCCGATCGATACGATCCACTGCGCTTAAATTTCCGTCCCTTCTCGCGCAAGTGGACGACGCAGCACAGCAGCATCGTCCACGCAACCATGCCAGTAGCTTCTTTGCTTCATCAGGTAGCTAGCTCATCAAGATCGTATCTACTAGAGTATCTATTCTTATCCGAGTATGGCAACCTAAATTGGGAACCGTCCAATATCACAATTCTCACTCTCTCAGAACCGAGCCAAGAAACAAAAAGAAAAATTCAGAACAAAATGACAGCATATCTGCAATAGTAGCCATTGCTCATATATATTCAGAATTTCTGATTCTCTTCCATAGCAATAATAACAAGCGATACTCATAGGTCATCCATCTACTCCATGTACCAATTACAAGCAGCACAAGTAGCAGGAGAGACTCTGATTACTTATGCCTACAAGTGATCATGAGACATGCAACAAAGAAGCAACCTCACCTCATCTGATCACTTTCCTTGCAACTGAAACTACTACTGCTACTGCATATTACCTGCCGGCGGCAAGAGGGAGGGATCACAAAGCCCCTCGAGATGCCCAAAACTTACAAGGGTCAAAAAGGAAGGAAACCAAAGGGGAGGTTCTAGCGAAAGACGGGCGGCGGCGAAGGCGAACGCAAGTGTTTTTTCTTTTCCGAAAATAAAAACCGGAAAACACCAAAACACCAAAAACTAGATCCCCAAACGGATCGAGAGGCGCGGCGAAAAAAACAAAAAAAAAAGGATGGGGAAAAAAATTTGGGAGAAGAGGGGAGTGGTAGTAGTTGAGCGGCTACGAAGCAGTACTACTACTAGTAGGAGTTATTCTCGCTCTGTTCACCACGCCACGCTCAGAGGACGCCGGCGAGCCCCGTGACGACCTTCGCCTTGGGAAGCTGCTGCTCCTGCTGCTGCTTCTTGCTCGCCTCCTCCGTCGGGCGCCACGGCGACACCACCACCGTGATCTTCTCGCCGACGCTCACGCCGCCCTCCGCGGCGGCGCCGTCCCTGCTAGGCTTCCTGTCGAACACGAGCTCGAACTCGCCGGAAAAGCTCGCCGCTTGACCGGCGTCGCCGCGGACAAGGGCGCGGCGGGGCCCGGCACGACGACCTTGTCGCCGCCGCAGCGGACGTGCGGCGACAGCCACTTGGCGCGCATGTACTCGGGCTTCCGCCACGGCGGGAAGTGGAGCCCCTTCTTCTTGAGGCTCTGCCGCGCCGCCTCCGCCACGACCGCCACGATCTGCCCGAGCCTGTCCGGGGTCCCCACAAACAGCGGCGGCAGCGCCTGGAGCGCCGCGCGGTACGCCTTGGTCGACCGCGCCAGCTCGAACTGTGACCGGAAGTCCACCTCCACGATCAGCCTCACCTCCTCCTTCCCTGACCCCACCACGGCGTCGATGTACTCGTGTTCCCCTGCGCACACAGATTCCACCGCCGCGGTCAGCACCGGCCGCACGCCAGGGATTATGCCGGACTGAATCGAACCGCGAGACATACCTGCGGGGTAAGAGGGGCCTTCTCCCACCGCGACTTGCACACGGAGGCGTCGTAGCCGAGCGACCTGAGCCCGTCGGCCACCGCGCGGCGGCACTCCGCCTTGCCCTTACAGCCCTTGCCGCACTTATCGGCGAGCCTCGACGCGTCGGCGAGGAGATTCCGCTCCGCAACGCTCGCGCTCTGCACCAAGCCCTGTCAAGAAGACAAATTCCCCATTCATTCATCATTTCGATCCATGCGGATTGGGGTTTGGGTTTGGAGGGGGATGAATTGCAGATTTTTCCCCTAATTTAATTTAGGAATTAATTCGCAAGAATCTTCGCACCTTCAGAGCCTCCAAGGCGTCGCCTGCGCCAGCGGTGGCCGGCTTGGAGGCGTGCTCAGAGGGGAGGAAGTCGAACTCCTCGTCGCTCTCCTCGTGGTTGCTGCCGTTGAAGCAGTTACAGCGCCCCCGCGGCGGCCGCTCCACGGCGGTGGCTTCCTCCATAAAGCTGAGCACCATGCGGTCCAGCCCCAGGGACCCCGCGGCGTCCCCTCACCGGCCGCGGGCGGAGGCGGAGGCGGCAACTTGTCGTCCTTGTCCGCCCTCTCCTTCCCATCCGCGACGAACTTCTCCGACGCAGACACCCTCACCAGCAGCCTCCTGAACCTCGACACCCTCGGCGTCGGCGCGGGCTGCTGCTGCTGCTGCGTCGTCGGAAGCAGTGGCGGCTTGCCTTCCATGGCGGCACCCTGGTGGTGGTGGTGACCGTTCTTGAGCTGGAACGGCATCGATCGCATGAAGCGCAGCGACGACTGACTAGAGCCACAACATCTCGGTCGCTCCCACAAGTAACCAACCCAGAACCAACCGCACCAACACGCCACCGGCCAAAACCAACCACCACTCCCAACGTGCTACTACTGCCCGTACGCCGGCGGTTCGCCGGAGGCGACGGCCATTCCCGGCGAACGTTGGAGTGGCACGCGCTCTCCCTCTCTGTGCTTTTTCCTTTCCCCTCTCCCTCTCCTCTTTTTCACAGTTTACACGCAACGCGAGGGGAGAAAACCACGGAGTGAGCGAGAGGGGGTTCAAACGGGAGGAACCCTGGGCGAATTTAAAGGGGGTGCGGTCTGAGGCGGGCCCACCATGACGTCTCCGTGCGGTGGGGCCGGCTTATCAGTGGTAGTACGTGGCAGAGCCGGTCGCGCCGTGGGTCGCAGGGACGCCCGGCACGCGTCCCGCGCCGTGGGATCACGGCCGTTGCCGTTCGTGCTGGGAAACGCGAAAAGACGGCATTGTCCTCAAGGATTTTGGTGGCGGTTTCGTCGCTTTGTTTCAGGAAGGAGGGGTAGGGATGGTATTTCGTGGGCGGAGTGGTGGATGGTGTGCGGACGTGGGGAACGGCAGCAGCGGGCGGACAGACCAGCACAAGTGGTGGTGGACTTGGACTCGGTCGGTGGTGTACCGACTACCGGCTCGGCCCGTTCTGGATTTTATTTTCTGGATAGGGCTATTATTTTATTGTGAAGCGGTGGGGCCGGCTGAATACTTAAATCTAGTACTCTCCAGAAGTTTTTTTTTTCCAAGACCTTTTTTTATTTTTGTTTCCATACCTTTTGTCAAGTTCTTCGGCCACCTAATATCGGAATTAATAACGCTCATCGTTTGGTACTATTATGGCTTTGTTTAAGAAGAGGAAAATCTTAAATGAAACTTTTGCTTTATCTTGAAGTATTCTTTCTTGTCGAATACTATTGCGACAACAAACTAAGAACATCTGCAACAAACTTTCTAAATCTCACTCTGATATATTTTCACTCTTCAACAGTTTTTTTAAATAGAATATAGAGCATGTCCAAGAGAATGGAATTGTAAAGCTAAGTTTAGCTATTATTGAAAAAAAAATACATCCTCCAACAGGCTCTTTTATCTTTATATGACTCTCTAAATTGTTAAGCTCTCCATTTCTCCACCTTCACTCTCTATTCTTGGAGAGCCTCCCTCACTAGCCATCTTTTTACATAGTCTCTTGGAGTAGATCTAGTATTTTGTCACCAACTTTATTTTTGGAGACTAGCTAAAACATTAAATTTAGCTAGTCTTTTTTACTAGTCTCTTGGACATGCTCTTCGATCTATAAAGTCATTTTTTCTTTTTTTTTTTTTTTGGCTAGCAAGAAATCCGTAATAGAAAAGCTAGCATGAAATCCTGGATACATTTGGATGACAATTTAGAAAAGCTGTTGGAGGGTAGCTTTTTACCCAAATCTTCATTCCTAACATTTATGAAAGATTTAGAGAGTCTCTTGGAGTTGCTCTAGGTCATTAAGTTTTGTGCGACAAAACATGTCCATATCGATTCAAGGGTTTATGACTTACTCCTCAGGGATGGTATTAGAAGTCGTTTAGGGCAAATGACACCTGGTCTCCAAAACACAACTTTGACCTCTTATTATTATAAAAACATTTATGGAGATGTGATATATGTATACTTTTATCAAAGTATTTTTTAAGACAAATCTACTCATATAATTTTTACATTTACAAACTCAACAACTTAAAAGTTATTGATGATTTATATTCCGATGTTTGACTCAAACCTTGTCCAAAACGACTTCTAATACCATCCCTGGAGAAGTAAGTTCTGGATTTATTCTTAGGTTTAATAATGCTATTATCTTTATTGTAGACGGAGTGTCTTTTGATACAGAGACGCTTGTGGTGAATACATTTCTGGTCTTAACTAATGTTCATAGAGATAGAACGAGCGCGCGTGGAGATACGTTTATGATGACCTATTAAAGCGACCATCTATCCATGAAGAGTGCCATTTAATTAGTCAATCAAGAGATATGCTAGTTCAATCTTTTTGTAGATGCTAATATATATGCACTAGAGTAGAGATATGGATATGTTCATAATATAGTTTTTTTTATGCATTTAATTATACTCTTATATTTATTTATTATTAGATTTATATATTTTGATATAATAACTTTAGTAAACTAAACTGTTTTATAATTCGGAAAAGAGGGAGTATTTTTCTCTGTATCCAATAACAAAGCCGCAAGATACGAGTTGTCGTCACGGGTAGTATATGACGTGAATCCAGGCGGAGAAGTTTCACCATGTTTACCCTCCACCCCGACTATAAATTCTGCGTACGTACTTTGATGTAACGCAACCACGACAGACACAACTTTGAACATATACTTTGTACTGAATTGTAATTCAATAAATCCAAGTAGCGTTCTAGAAAATGCACCGTACGTATGATCATTTTCGAACCGCACAAGTATAGTACTCTAATTATAGAAAAGGTAATAAGTTTGTAATTAATGTTGGAAGAAAAAGTTAACTGCCATGCAATAATCCAAAACGGGACATCCTGGAATCCGGACTCGCCAGCGCAAGGAAGAGTGAGCGGAGACTTATGATCTTAATTTAGTACTTCCTCTCCGTCCCCGTCCCATGGAGTTTGTGGATTTTAACTTTTGACTTCATGTTTTGACCATCCGTCTTATTCAAAATATTTATGCAAATCGTAAAAATAAATTAATCAATATTCAAGTATCTTTATTGATAAAATAAGTCATAACAAAATAAATTATATTTGTGCAAAAAAATTTGAATAAGGCGAAACATCGAAAAAAGATTTAATACCTAATCCAAGCGACAAACTCAATGGGACGGAAATAGTACTACCCTCTATCTTCGCCTTCAATACTGTTACATACACCCACACGCTAAGAATTTTAGGATAGGCGACGGCTGTAGCGTGGTCAAACTAAGAGGCTTGGCGAGATGATGGATCGACTTGTCACGGTGTCATCGTTACGTGTACTTGTGGACCGTCGAGGTGCCACCGTACGCGAATGGAGTACTACCTCCGTCTATAAATAAGTACACTTCTTTAACTTTCATCATTTTTTTTTCTAAAGCATTCGCCTTATTTAAAAAAATTTAATAAATATTATTTATTTTATTATTACTTAATTTATTATTAAAGATATTTTTATGTTATGATAAAATAAATTATATTTATTAAAGTTTTTTAAATAAAACAAACGGTCAAACAAGTTTAATAAAAAGTTAAAGGAGTACACATAGGGAGGGGGAGACGACTCACACTCACTGACCAGGCGTGGGCGTCCATTGACCGACGGACCGGACCCGACCCGACCCGAGCAAGGGAAAGTCCCTCCCTCCCCGCCCAGCCCAGTCACGACTCTCTTCTTCACTACGAGTAGTACGTATCCTCACGGGAAAGTCGGCCTGGCCTACCTACACGCACACGCGACCGGCGAGGTAACTTTTCACACCTGTACACACGTTTCGTTTAATTACCGCGAGCGCGAATCAAGCACGTACGACGGCCAATCTTACGCCGTTGGTGTTTATGCAATCATGTATGCCACGTTCTTAATTCTTTCAAATACCTCTGTTGATGTTGTGCTGCTGCTGAGGACGGGTCACTGCTCTGCTCTGCTCATGACTGATGATTGCTCTGGGTCCGGGAAGGAGTTTTTCGTACTGTACTTGACCTTGCACCGACCAGGCATGAATGGATTGGATGGACGACGACTCAGATCATCGTCATCCTCCTTTTTTTTTTTTTTTTGAACTTATCGTCATCCTCCTTGGCTAGCTGCTGCTCATGAGCACGCCCACGCTACGCATACAGACTACACTGTACACACAGACCACCAGCATGCGCTCGAACGAATGCAATGCAACTGCACAGTAATGCACTGCCGTTGATCTGAGAGTACCTTCCGGCGTGTTTAGACCATCTGCAGCGGGTACGGGATGAGATTCCTCCAGTGCCGTTTTACCGTAAAAAGCCTGCAGCGGCATACTGGGTGTCCACGCTATGCTCCCGAACGGCCCTCCGAGACGGTTGATTACCAGGAGCTAGCGGACTCCCGCTACAGGCCGCGAGGGTCCCACCGTGCATGCGCGCGAGAGAGCTGGAGAGCGGTGCGGTGAGGGAGGGGAAAGTTGCAGTGGGGTCCCGCGTGAGAGAGGGGAAAGATACAGTTGGGGGTCCCGCTATTGCAAGTTACTAAAAAAATGTCATAACTCCTAAACCACAAAACCAAATTAAATTCCGATTGCACCATTGAATTCGTTTCAAAAATCCTTCAAAACAAGATCACACATGAATATATTTAGATAAAATTATAAATAGGCCCTTAATTTGTTGATAGTTGGTATAGAGTAGAGATATAAAAGAATGATGAGTGCGGAAGATGGTCTTGAAAAGAATGAAATCTTGATCCCACCGTAGGATGTATAGAAGGAGTAAATAGAGAAAACATGAAATGCGGATAGATAGTCTTAGATCCCAAATTCCCACCCACCCCCCCCACCCCCAATTCCACTATACAAAAAAACGAAGATTAAATCACATCAAAATTCCTAAGACATGTATGGAGCATCAAATGTAGGTAAAAAATTTTTACTAATTGCACAATTTAGATGTACTTTCCGAGACGAATCTTTTGAGTCTAGTTATGCTTGACGTGGTAGAATAATATTTACCACAAACAAACAAAACGTCTTCACGATTAATGCGATGCACGCATACGTATCCGTCCAAAAAATTTGCACCAGCTTTGGGATCTAAACACACCCGCCACGCCACGCACGCATTGATCGATCGATCGTCCTTCTCCCCTGACGACCCTGACCCAGCTGCCATAACTCTGTGCTCCCTCCATGCTCGAGATGGAGGAGCAGCGCAGCGGCGTCGTCATCTGCACTGCACGTCCTGACCTATCGAGGATCCCCGTCACCTAACGGTGGTTGCTCCCAGGCCGTACCCGTACTCATCATGGTTCCATTCCGGCCGCGGTTTTCCATTACCGCCGCTCTTAACCCTGTCGCTGGTGGGCGGCGTCTCGCCTGCCTGCCTGCACTGTCCATCCATGTCCTTCCAAACACATCCCGCTGCTTTTTTTAAAAAAAAAAAACCGTTGCTTGCCCTGTCCTTAGCTGATTAATTGTGGTCGGGGCACCGTTCCGTACCTTACCAAGGGTCCAAAACCTCCAAGGGTTGCATTGGAAACTAAGATGGGTCTCCTCGTCCCCGAGGGTCATTAGCTTATTATGTCTGGCTGGAAGCTTCTGCATGCATGCTCACCTCACCTATCCAGCTCAAAAAGAGTGTTGTTTTAGGTTTTGTTAGACTTGTTGTTTGAGTATCCGTCTTATTTAAAATATTTGTGTAAATATTATTTATTTTGTTATTACTTACTTTAACACTAGAGATACTTTAATGATGATTTATTTATTTTATAATTTATATAATTTTTTTGAAAAACAAGCGATCAAACATGATGTTTGAAAACATAAAAACGACACTCTTATGGAACGGAGGGAGTATGTTAACCCAGCCTTACTATGCTTGTTCTGATGACTAACTCTTCAAAGCCATACTTTTGGAAAATTACAAACACAATGCATCCAACCACCCACCCCTTATATACACATGTGTATCAATACCTAATGTGATAGGTTTTAATTAACATGGCAAACCAAACACCCCAAAGTATCGTGAATGCCATATAGGACAAAATGCAACGTTGTTTTCCTCGGATCGGCAGAAGTGGATAAAACCCACTGTTAAATTATTATTATTACAAGTAATATATTCGTGTGGCGGGCAGCTTGCAGAGGTGATGATGGGGTGCCTTAGCTTGCACATTATTAAGATAAGCCCGATGCCGTAAGGTTAATTAAGCGATGACGGTGACGCGCGGAGACCTTGCGGTGGAAGTTACCTAGGGTAGGTTACTTGTGTGACGCCGACGAGTTTTCTTTTCTTTTGTCGTAGTGAATTATTATTCACCCGTCCTCAATCAATCAATCATTCTATCTATCCACCGTAGCTATAGCTTACGACCATCGTAGCTTTGGAAAAGGATAGAGTAAATGGAGATATAACCACCCAAACCCAAATCACATCCAAACGAACGTCATGACTGTTAGCTATTTATTTTCCATAGCACCCTTCAAAAACATTCTGAATCTAACACCGTACTGCCTTTAATTTCCAAAAGAAAAACGGTCAGTGCTGTTCTAGAAACGGCGAAAGATCGGGCCCAAAGCCAAGGCGACCTGAAAGGAACTCGTCAAGTGGCCATCCATCCTAGCTACATCAGTCACTCTCGCTTAATTATACCTTCACACAACCCTTAGCTTCTTTTTATTGCTTCTTCGCGGACTACACGGGTTATAGTTGTACGTCTTCTTTTTTATTGCTTATTATTAAGTACCACTAGCTATCTAGGTCAATCAGACAAGTAACCTGACGAAAGCAAAAGAACTCTCCATCATCTCCGATTCCTCCTTGTTTACGCGATGACTTAACAAAATTTGGAATATTTTGGAAGTACAGAGATTATTATTATATAGCAATGCCTGTTGTCGTTTTCTTAACCATATAAAATGCGAATTTAGTGAAATACGTTCTACTACTACATGATGACAAAAACAACTTACTAATTAAATAAAAAAAAGGTTGGACCAAGTCCAAATAAGTCCAAGTCTCCAACAAAATAGTTTACTCTATGGCATCTGCAATGATATAAGTCAGTTAATAGTTCTAAGACAACTTCTCCAATAATCCTAGCTCTTAGCAATGGCTCATTGTATGGTTAGACCCACATGACACTCTCACATAATCTTCATCAAGAGCTAGCTTTTCTTCTCCTTATATTAAAATATGAAAACAATGCCAACTTGCTATGAGCTAGCCAATGCAGTTACCATTATCTCTCGTAGGCGACCTAGGTAACAATGTAACAGATTGTATATCCCACTATAATGCACAAGCTAGGCATATTTGCTAGTGTGATTGTCTACTTTGTGAGTGGGTGAAAATCTTCTTCCCCACATCTATTTTTTCTTATTCTTTCCCTTTCTTCTTCCTAAGTACTCCCTCCATTTCAATTTGCATGTCTATTTGGGTTCTTGGTCCATAGCTTTCTGCACATATATACACAATATTCATAATTTGCGACGGAAGAAGTAGCATGCAAGGAAATACAAAAACAAACTAAACTTGAGTGAAACAAATCTCTCCACAAGTTAATTTTAGTTAGTGTCAACTTATGTTGGGTTTACATTCATCTTTTATATATTAGATCTACAATTGTTATTCCAATGTATTTATAGGTAGAATTGGTGTAATTTAAACCCGGTGTGTGTGGGAATGAATATTACACCCCAATTCTAACAATACCTTTAGTTTGGATGTAGAAGTTATCTAGAATACAATTTTTTATGATAAAATTCAGGTTTATAGAAGGGAAAATTTCATCAAGTCAAAACTATGTTGGTATACTAGACTAAGCCTCTACATAGACCCCATGGTCTAAAGTTTATCCACTAAAGTTTAGATCACTTTAGGGCATGTGTAACATATCTATTTTGCCTGTCTCTCGAAGTTGTTATCTTTTTTTCATAAAACCCCAACCAATGCTTAGACACAACAACCTTGTCTCTTAGTAAAATGGCGACTTCGTCTTGTGTTGTACAGAGTCGACTGACTCGATGTGCCTTCGTCACCAATCCAATGTGCGCACATTAAATAGTTTACAAACATCGTTTTTAGCCTATAGGGTGTATGACCTATCTCTATACATATCTGCACAATAGATTGAAGACCCGTAGAGATAGACCTCGTCTATGGGTTGCACATGCCCTTAATAAATTATTGTTATGTTTTAAAAGACACCACATAAGTGAGTTAAAGTGCTCTAAGGTTTAGCACTTAATAACTTTAGGGAACTAAATTTTATATCGTGGGATTAAATGGAGCCTAGCTAATACAATTATACAATCTTCTATATGTCATTGTTCTCAAACGACGTCGGACAACACCTGTCTTCACACAAAAACTCACTTTGTGTGGCTGGGCTAGGTCAAGGGATTCTATGGCTGTAGTTATGGGGTAGAATATGGACTAGTCACGATCAGATAGTGTGATGGGCTCAGGGCCCGTTGTTTTAGTTTGGATAATCGTGTGAGGTCATCTGATCTTATATGGAGTAGGTACATGGTTGAATATATACTACGTACAGGGAAAAAGGCACATCAACCGTACGTGTGTGCGGGCGTGTGCACGAGCGCTGCAGAGCTGCAGTCGTAAGCCGAGTGATTGGTACGGTGAGCATCAATGCACTGAACGATGATGGTGAATACTACAGTAGTAGGAGTACTATGCTTTGATGCAGAAAGTAATAGAAATTGCATGCGTTGGACGGTTGGAGGACCTGCCACGGCCGCCCTAATGCATAGTACGAGTACCACACGAGCTAATAACCACGCAGTGGAGGAATAATGGACGCATGCAAACTCTAGCTACCGTGTGATGTAACCTGAAACTTGTAGAGCAGAATCTCATTGGCCAAGCCCTGCAGCTCTCGAGGTAGGGTGTGTTTAACACCCAAAATTTGGTGCAAAATTTTGGGCGCATGTCACATCGTACACTGTAGCATGTTTCGTTTATTAGTGGTAAATATTATCCTACCATGGCGTAACTAGGCTCAAAAGAATCGTCTCGCAATGTACATCTAAACTGTGTAATTAGTTTATTTTTTTTACCTACATTTCGTACTCGATACATGTGCCGGCATTTTGATGTGATGGGGAATCTTCTTTTTGCATAGTGAAATTTGGAGAGAAAGTTGGGGTGCTAAACACACCCGTAATATAACAACAGAGTTGTTGGATCTCTGCCTCTGCTCCTCTGATGGCTGTGTGGGCTCGCTGTGGTCCGTGGACTGTGATGCAACTATAGATGTTCACCGTGCCGTGCCAGCACGGCACGCCGCCCGCCGTGCGTGCGTGCCCGCGCCGCCGTCGCCGCCGTCGCGCCGCATGGGCCGTCTGCCGTGCCTCCGGCGTGCTCGTGCCGCCGTCGGCCCAAGGCACGGCTCGTGAGCCATCGTCTTGCACGAGCACTTCTTGACGGCCGCGGGCCGAGCCGAGGCGGCACGGTCGCCCGTGCCTCACGCGCCGCGTCGCTAGGGGCCTTTTGCCTCGGAGGAGAGTCGCGATCGATTCTGATGGGCGCAGGGGCCTCGTTCCGTTTTAATTTGGATAATCGCCGAGGTCCCTCCACGCCACCACCGGAGGCGAGGCCGTAACAAGGCGAATATATACTACGCGAGCTCGTCGGCCGCTGCGCCGATCCGCCCGTCGTCGCAGCGGGCACCGGTGTGCGTCGCCGCCGCGGTCGTAAGCCGGAGCCACTCGTTGCGGTGAGCATCAGGAGTCCTGAACGCCCACCGGGCATGGCGTGGTGGAGGAGGCGGGCTGCCGCAGTTTGCGCATGCGGCGAGATCTCGCGTCTTGGCGCGAGGGCGTTCGGGAGGGTAATCTGGGAACCGGTGATAGGGTGGGCTGTTTTATTTTCTTTTTTTAGGCAAATAGTGTTGGGCAGGCTGTTGGGCCAAGAGAATGGTGACGGTTGTGTTAGCAGGCCGCTTGGACGCGCCGGACCGATCTATCTACCGTGTGCCACGGTAACCTGTGGCTTGCACGCAGAATCTCCCGGGTCGCCGCCGCAGCCGTCCCGGCCCGTGGTCACCGGGCGTGCCGTTGCTCGGCCGGGCCAAAACATCGGGCCACGGGCCGTGCCAACGGGCCTCGGGCTGCATGCACATATATATATATATATATAGATGCAACGGCATAAACGTACGAGCATCCGAACAAAGCTGCTGTGAGCAAACATGGCACGAGCGTCGCGTCCGGCCGCCTCAGATTCCACGCCTGCAGGGACGGAGTGCCAGTACTACGTACTGGACCACGCACGCAACACATGTACCACAGGCGTACGCGGCCTGCCCTCCTTTCCGGTCGCACACCCACATGCACAGCTGCAGGCCTCCCAACACGAGCCCGATCGACGAGACGTGAGGAGATCTGCCCTGGCTTGGACGTCGTCGACGACGCTCCCATCCACTCCCTTGTCAACGTCGCCTTCGCCTCGTCGAGGGGCTGGGCCGGCCAGCAGGCTGCTGGATCGACGATGGAGTTGCCTTGCCTGTGCACAGCGGCCGCCGGCGCTGGCTGTCGTCTCTCGACTCCCCGCTGCCACCATGGCGCAGGCCGGAGCCCGGATCGGAGGCGCTGGGATGCGCAGCGCAGCGCAGGCAGGCGTCCTCCGTGTGACTCTGACAGTCACGTACGTGCACGGGGTCCACAGCGGGGGGCGTGGGGGGGTGGGTCGGCCCCGCACCGGGGCCCGCCTGCTGTCGCCGTGATTCCGACCGTACACCTTGGATCGGACGGCACCGGCGGGCCCCCGGACGTGACGCGAGGTGGGTCCGTGCCGTGCCTCCCCTGGCCGGCTCCCTCCCTCTATCCCTCTCTAGCTGCATAGCCCGGGCCCAAGCAGAAACAGCAGCTTTGCGGTTCGCACAATTGTTTGCTGGTGATCGTGACGACATCCGTAGCCGTCCAAGCCCATACAGTACATGCGATCGTGACGAAAACCGGGCCTGACCGCCGGGCCGGGTACCATGCACGATCAAATTCGTACTACGTGAAAACCCGGTTAGGCATCATGCGTGCGTGTGTACCCGGCCTGGCCAGGCCACGATCGCCTGTGTCGGCACTCGCCACGCTACGAGCATGCATGGCCTGGCCCGGCCACAGTACGTAGGCCACGGCACGAAAAAACCGCCCGCGTGATGGTAGGTAGGGAAAGATCGAGGGACACGGCGCATCCGCGCATGGCCGGCACCGGCACCGTGGCCGTGGCCGGACGCAGGGTCTTGGCGTATTGGCGTCTGCGCGGTGTAGCGAGGTCAATCGATCAAGTGGAGCGGCGGGGCCCACGGATTGGGGTATCGTCGCGATCGCGAGAGCTCACATCACCTGCTGTCTGCCGGCCTGTTGCTTCCACGCAAAAGCTAGCGACAAACCGGGGGACTGTTCCCGTGATCTAGCGGCCCCGTACGTCTTCTTTCTTGTTTCTTCGTGTCGATCGAGTTCAATCCGATCCTCGTCAGGCATCAGCGTGACGCGGCAGCATCCGTTTACCACGGTTTACTCCGACTTTTGCGAGGTCGAGTACTCGAGTCAAACTGAAACATGCATGGGCAGGGCAGCAAATGAAGTCCATCAGCCATGCAAGCAAACACTTATCGAGAGGAGGAACTATCAGAGATACTCATGTGTGTCCATGCAAGAAAACAGAGAGATTAATAGGAGCCACCATGCAAAGAAAAGAGATGCACAGGAGAAAATGAAAGTGCAATTTTAGAAATCCAAGCACAACTGAAGAATGACATCTTAGATCTTACATATAGTAGTGATACGTCCTCGTAGTGCGGAAGGATGGTTTGAGCTAATCAATCATGGCACTATATTACCATTACATGCACCGACTTTTACTGATGGTGGGCAATGAAAATATGGTGAAGTGACTGTGAGTGGATCTGGTGTGCAAGGGATGAATGAATCCGGAGATTTTCAGCTGCCTTGGAAGAGTGCTATTCTCCTCCAAATGGAGTTTGTCCCAGTGCGGTCTTTCTTGTAATCTAATGTGTCATGTGGCTGCTTTTTGGTCGAAGCAAACCTTGTGGCAGTTTGAATTGTCTTGTACAAAAATAGGCAAACCTTTACTTTGAGCTTCTTCTCTTTAGCGTTAGCATGAGAAGGCAGTTTGTCTCACACAGTACAACAATATTTTCTGGTTCACCCACATCATCTGGTTTTGTCCACTGCGCCTGTGCATGACGTGTCTAGCTCTGCTCCGACCTGTTCTAGGCCCAGATAAAGATATTGTTTTCCATGATTAATGATTTTGTTAGAGAGGAGAAAGTCTCGCACTGTGAATGACTAAACGAGAGGGAAAAAAAACAAAGATTCTACTACATCTTGCGCCAGAAGATAACAAATTTGTATTGCTTCACTTTAGGAAAATCATCCATATTGACACACGCACAAAAAGCTCTGTTCTGTTTGATTTTTCAAAACATCAAGTCTGAACCTGAACCACACTGATGCAAAACAATATCGACAACGAGGCAGAAACATGCTAAAAAACTGTTGCCGATGGGAGACTTCAAGTTATACAGACAAAAAATAATCCTCCTATTTTACGTTCCATTTCTATTCAAGGAACCAGCTGGACTTGGGTTCCTATTCCTAGGGCACATTCACCACTTGGATGGACTGCAGCATGTCCGAGAGCGCGATCACCAGGTCTCCGGACTGCACCATACCCCTGGCCTTCAGCAGTGAGAAGGTGCGGTTCAGGTTGCTCTCCATGCCATCGGACTCGCTGAGCCGGAATGGGATGAGACCCCACTGGAGGTTCAGCCGTCTCCTGACAGACATCGAGGACGTGAACGCGAAGATCGGGCAGTCGGGGCGGCATCGTGACAGCAGAGAGGCCATGTGGCCATCCTTTGTGTAAACGAAAACAGCATCCACTCCCAAGTTGTTGGCTGCAAGCAAGCGAAGCACACAAGTTAGCACAAAAGTTAGGTTCAAATGTTTATGTAGATGCAGCCACTACACACAAGACAGGATGCAAAGTATCTCAACTAGTTCCGAATATATGAGACACAACTAACTTCAAGGTTAATCTGAGTGAAGCACAAATAGGATGAATCAAAATGCAGTAGTTACTTTTATGCTTTTATAACAAAATTACAGTCGATAGTGGTGTAGTGCAGGTATACCCATTTTGGCTGCTGAACTGCATATTTGCTCTGATATCTTATCAGAGAATGAAGATGAGACATCCTGAAGCTCCAGCGCCTCGTGGCGCTTCTCCTCTCTCCACCACTTTTCAATCCTCAGGCTAACACTCCTAAGCACGCTGAGAGCCTTCTCTGGATACCTCCCCATGGCTGACTCACCAGAAAGCATGAGAGCATCTGCACGCTGGCGGACTGCCTCAGAAACATCAGCAACCTCAGCCCTTGTAGGTGTAGGATACTCGATCATTGATTCCAGAAGCTGAGAAGCAACAATGACTGGCTTGTTGAGCTGTCTGCACATTCTAACTATTCTCTTCTGTATGGAAGGGACCTGTTCCAGGGGGATTTGTGCCCCCAAGTCCCCTCTGGCTATCATTATTCCATCCGATGCACGGATAATCTCCTCAAGGTTTTTCAGAGCATCAATGCTCTCAATCTTTGCAATGACCCCTATATCACTGGGACAAACAATGAAACAATTATAATTTAGACAACCAAGTAATAACTTGTAAATGAAATTAAAACATCACGTGTATGGTATCTAAGCCATTAATTGTGACGGTCACCGGCACATTTAAACCAGGGCATATAGACCTGCTACAGCTTTCAATGTCCACAACCAAACTGATAGTATGCAAATTATCAACCAAACCATTTAAAACAAAAAAAGGCAGACTCCACACTAATGTACAAACTCAAGAATTCATCAAATACATGCACTGATACTTATCAAGTTATGATTCAGAAGCCAAAGCTCATGACTAGTAAAGCACTACCTTTCTGTTTTGGAAATAAGGTTAATCAATATGTTACTATTAAACCCAGGTACATCCTGCATGTGAATTGTGCTTGTGACAGCTTTCAAAACGTAATCCTACTTACCTTCCACGACTCCGTGCAGAAATGTAACTCTTTAAATGATTAATTACTTCAGCCGACTTGACAAATGATACAGCAATGAAATCAACACCTTCAGCAATTCCAAAATCTATGTCAATCCAATCCTGCAAAGACGAGGTCGTAAGTATAAATTATTATCTGCAAGTAGTGCCCAAGCCTTTATTAGCTACTGATTGATTATACAAGAGAAGAATATTTCACTCAATTTTACAGGCACTTCTTATCTTATTTTAGACTAGAATCCTATAAGATAAGAGTTCTAGAGTGATCTAACCCTTCACATTCTTGAAACTAATTTAGCCATTAGGGAAAAGATCACACAACCCAAGGGGTCAATATGGAATGTTGAGCACATAGTATGAGCAGCAAATTCAAATCAAAGCAAGTGTTTTTTTCACTATATAAATTACCTTTGATGAAATTGTAGGAAGCATAGCGTTCCTCTCTCGCACTACACTGCCATCGCGCCATATAGTAAGATTAGCCCGTGGCAGCAACAAACCAGGATCAGTGCAGCGGCACTTCACATCTGGCCCTAACTTTTCAATCACCTCAAACCTGGCCATTCCACCATCCACAAATAGTTCATCGCCAGCTTTGACATCTGGGTAGGGTTTTGATTATTTATTATAGCAGGAAAATTACAGTCACATTAATACACTGGAGTCATTTTGAATTTTTGATACAGATATCTTTTAAAAAAAAAAGTAGACTCAAGAAAGAAGATCAGCATTGATGGATAACCTTCAGCGAAGCCATCATAGTTCACATGAATGATTCGATCTGGGAGCGATGTGTTAGAAGATCTAACGCTAAATGTCCACACTTCTCCATCCTGCAAAATCCAAGAGAAGATTATATTCTGATAAGTTATGACTGACAAGATTTGGTTCTAAAATTCAGTACATTGCAAATTAGATGCACATTGTTCTCATAAATATTCATTTATAACCTGTTTAAATTTCCTTTTAGCCTGAATAATGGCTAAACAGTAGGTGATCAATTGTTTAGCACTTAGGAAAACACTAACACCCCCACCCCCCGTCGCCAGTTTACCTTCAAATACTCACAGTATGCATGCAGGATGTAAACTCATAGGTCTTTGTCAAATCATGGCCACATAGCACATTTGACATATTTCCTGTCAGAATTTAGCTGTCACTTTTTATCTTGGTTCCTAATCAGACATATTTTTATGCTAATACAATTTACAAGATGGTCTGTACTCTGTACTCTCAATTCAGAAAAGTTCAATACTCAAGTCAACCCTCTCATGTTCCCCAACAGATTACTCACTCCTATCTAAACCTATAGAGGGAGATATGAATTAAAAGGAAATCAGTGTTAATGAAGAAGGTTAGTCCTAATGCTTTTGAAATAACATAGCCTTAACAAGTGCACCTATGCAGCTGAATTTGTTTTTACCATCATGGTAGTTTAGGTTTCCAACATGAAACTTTCGGTCATTTGTAAAACACAATTAAGAAGAAAAACATAGTTTCAGGACACATCTCAGTAAACAAAACTCAGGAGTGCCATCAGACAATTTCTCTGCAATTTACAATATCTACTCCCTAATTCAGAAAAGTTCAGTAGCTCAATTAGCCCTCTCATGTTCCCCAACAGATTACACTACTATCTCAACAATATGAACAAGATTACTCCTCTTATAGTTAACTCTAATGCTTTTCAAATTTCTAAATAACATATATAGCCTCAACAAGTGCAGCCCTAGACAGCTGAGTTTGTTTGTTATTTTTCTCATCGCAGCCGCACAGGTAGCTTAGATTTCTAACATGAAAATTTCAGTCATTTGTATGAAGAGAAACGAAATTTCAGGACACATCTCAGTACACGAAACTCGGGAGTGCCATCTGACAATTTCTCCTCAGATTTTACATGCTATAAACCTCGTCCTGAATAACATCACCTTCGTGAGATCATCCTCACGAGATCTCATCAGATGCAGACGAACGACGAATCAGTATATCAGCCGCACATCATTCATTCAGTGTTTAAGCATGGAATGAACCTAGATGAAGCTGAGTCAGGGTCGCGCGCTGACCTCGGCCTTGGCGGAGGACGCGCCGCCAAGGTCTCCCATGTGGATCTCACTGCCCTCGGTGTCCATCATCACGGCGACCGCGAAGCCCTTCTCATCGTTAAGCCTCCGGACGGCGCGGACGACCCCGCGGTGCCACTCGCGGTCGCCATGGCACATGTTGACCCGCGCGACGTTCATGCCGCCGACGGCGAGCGCCTCGAGCTCGGCTGCGCCGCATGTGGCGGGGCCGACGGTGCAGACGAGCTTGGTGCGGCGCGTGCTCCGGAACCCGTTCTCCCGCAGCTCCGCCTCGGTGGCGGCGTCCACGTCGAAGGCGGCCGCGGCCACGGAGGAGGCCGCCGCCCACGGCACGTGGACGCCGTTCGGGGCGGGGGTCGGTTCGGGGAAGGAGGTGAGGTCGGAGGACGAGGCGGTCACGCGGAGGAGGCGTTGGGGGCGGAGATGGGAGGGACAGGGAGGCGGTGGGGGAGGGGAGGGGGTAGAGGCCCTAGAGGGTTTAGAGGGCGTTGGACACTGGAGGTGGAGGGAGCGGGCAGCGGTGGCCATGGCTGCCGCTGCGGCGGCGAGGCTGGTCAGGTCAATGGAGGCGGCGGCGCGCCGGCGGGCGTGGCTCTGGCTGGCTTTGGGAGTGTCGCCCGAGGCAGTTCTGTGCCAACTACTACCGTCCTGCGTGACTGTTGTTGTTCGTCGTCGTCGAATAGTCAAGGTGTTGAGTTTTTTTTTTTTTTTTTTTTCGTCAAGGTGTTGGGTGTTGAGTTGTTTAGTGGATAGAGGCCAGTTTCAGTTGATTTAGTAGTATCTAAGAGAGGGTAATTAAAATAAGCTGAAACAAGAACAAGCGGTCACGACTAGTAGTTTTTTCTTCGAATATGTAAAAGGTTTGAGGGGTTGTTGCACAAAAAAAAAAAAAAATGAGAATGAGTAAGTTTTTGTGCCTACATGCATTGAGATTGATTAGGAAACACAATTCGTGACAGAGATAGTATGAAGCAGCTAAAGCCGCAGCTAGGAAAAATAAAAGCGAGCGAGTTGTTCGTCGTCTTGGCTCATTGTAACTTTATGACACATGATATTCAATGTACCCTAGAAGCATGTCAATAAACATGTGGAGACGTTCTAAAAGAAAATATGTGTTCATTTTTTCTGTTGGAAAAGGCACCATTTTCCAAATAGTTGAAAATAGTTTAAGCCATCGAGAACCAATTAGAAGAGACAGCGAAGAAATATACGTGGGAGATAGCTTAAACTGTTAGGCCAGTCTCAATGGGAGTTTTATGTGTTTCATACACATTAAATAGGGTGCCACATCAGCAAAAGTCCACTTTTTGTATGAAACACTGAGGAGAGAGAAGAGAAAAGTTTCATCTTGGTGAAACTCTCTTGGCATGAATACCAACTCTGTATGAGTCATGGAATTAAATGCATATGAAACTTTAGAATGAAACTTTGCATTGAGGGAGGGTGTTTCATCCGAGTTTCATTTCATCTTGTAGTCTTGGAAAGAGTGCAATGAAACTCTCCATTGAGACTGGCCTTAAGAATGGATCAAACTCTTGACTAAGAAGTAAGAACAGGGCTAGGCTAATAAATTCGTGATTGTGACGAAAAAATAGCTATTGGAATAAATAAACGGGTGAATGACCCGATCTCGAAAAAAAAAAATGGCTGACAGTAAAATCTACGAGGCCCAGCCCAGCAGCACGGCCCAATCTAACCTGCTCACCAGCAGCTCCTCCGCAAATTCGAAACCAACGGCCCAGATCTCACCTCCCAAACCCTAGACTCACAGCATACCCAAGCTCACATATAAGATCGGTCACTCCCTCCCGGCCTCCACCCTTCCACCCCGCCGCCAAAGGCATCACGCCGCTAACCCTCCCCGCCGCCAAAAATGGCCGCCGCCTCTCGCCCCCTGGTCTCCGTGAAGGCCCTGGAGGGCGACATGGCGGTGGACTCCGCCGGCATCCCGCTGGCGGATGTCCTCCGCGCGCCGATCCGCCCGGACATCGTCCGCTTCGTCCACAAGCTCCTGTCCTGCAACAGCCGCCAGCCCTACGCGGTGTCGCGCCGCGCCGGCCACCAGACCTCTGCGGAGTCCTGGGGCACGGGGCGTGCGGTGTCCCGTATCCCCGCGTTCCTGGCGGTGGTACCCACCGCGCCGGCCAGGAGCCTTCGGCAACATGTGCCGTGGCGGGCGCATGTTCGCGCCGACCAAAATCTGGCGCCGCTGGCACCGCCGCGTCAACATCCACCTCCGCCGTGTCGCCATCGCATCCGCCCTCTCCGCCACCGCTGTCCCGTCCCTCGTCCTCGCCCGCGGCCACCGCGTGGAGTCCGTTCCCGAGCTTCCACTCGTCCTCTCCGATTCCTTGGAGTCGTCGGTCGAGAAGACAGCCCAGGCCATCAAGATCCTCAAGCAGGTCGGTGCCTACGCTGACGCTGAGAAGGCCAAGGATTCCGTTGGCATCCGTCCCGGCAAGGGGAAGATGCGCAACCGCAGGTACATCAACCGCAAGGGACCCCTCGTTGTCTACGGCACGGAGGGCTCTAAGATTGTCAAGGCCTTCCGCAACCTCCCCTGGCGTTGATGTTGCCCATGTGGAGCGCCTGAACCTGCTCGACCTCGCCCCTGGTGGACACCTTGGCCGGTTCGTCATCTGGACTGAGTCCGCGTTCAAGAAGCTAGATGAGGTGTACGGTACCTTTGACACTCCATCTGCGAAGAAGAAGGGCTTCGTGCTCCCTAGGCCAAAGATGGCAAACGCTGATCTGTCCAGGCTCATCAACTCTGATGAGGTGCAGTCGGTGGTGAAGCCCATAAACAAGGAGATTAAGCGTAGGGAGCCTAGGAAGAACCCTCTGAAGAATATGGCTGCAGTGCTCAAGCTCAACCCGTACCTTGGTACGGCACGCAAGATGGCTGCCCTAGCAGAGGCAGCGCGGGTCAAAACTAGGAAGCAGAAGCTTGACTCCAAGAGGACAAAGCTCAGCCCAGTATGATAATCTTCTCTTCCTTTTACATTTTATTATGCATCTGCAATATAAATTCTTAGCTGTTCATATTATTTCTACACTAATTGTTTCTTATTTAGCATTGTATATTAATGCTCCAGTACCATTCTTTCTCATTGATTGTGGATTTTGACAATTTCTATTCGGCCTAATAGTATATGGTATGGTATATTTTTAGTTTGTATTGTGCCATGGCTTAGGTCGATTGTTGAGAATGGTACTGTTTGTTCCTAGTTTCTAGATTTTGTTGATGTGGTTAGTATCATGCATGTGATTGAACCTTTATGAGGAACTGTTAACATTGATGCTGCATTTTTCGTGTGCTACTAGCGCTGTCAATTCTTTTTGCTGGATTAGCGCGCTATTTCACAATGCTCTGAGTTTGCTAGTTTACTTATGAATTAGTTGTTAGCTCTAGTTTATGGTAAATCATGTAATCCTTCTGCTACAACACACAAAGCAACTGTTTCTCTAACTTTAATAAATTAAATCCATGATATATGTCTTGACAGTATATTTATTTGGAACTATGGATTTTTATATAGGTTTTGTATAAACTTGGTCGAAGTTTGAGATGTTGAACTTTGGACAAAACTAAAGCAACCTACAGTTCAACTCATTAGCAGCTATACATTTTACAGTAGTTTAATTATTTCCACCATAGATTTATCATGAAGATGTGAACTGAATCACACATAATTGTTTCACCTTTTGCTGATGTTCTTGGTCCTAGACTAGCACTGTTGTCAGTTAGTTTGCATTTCTATTGCTGTTCACATAGGGTAGATTGCTGGTGTTAGATGCACTGTGTGACTGTGCATTGTATTTCACTACTTGATTGTTGACTTGTTATATATTCCATTTCAATATCTTCTTCCTAGTCAATCTGGCTATATGTAATGTATATTTTGTTGCATAAAAAATTGTGTACCTAGAAAAGCCAAAAAGACTTATAATTTGGATTATAGGTAGTATCTCATAGTACTTAAGTGATGCGCTGATCATGTCTTTGTAATTTCCTTATAGGAGGAGGCTGCTAAGGTCAAGGGTGCTGGAAAGGGCTGGTACAAAACAATGATCTCAGACTCTGACTACACGGAGTTCGAGAACTTCACCAAGTGGCTCGGCGTTACACAGTGATTGTCTGGTCCAAGGCTTAGTAGTTTGTCAAGTCAGAATTATGATTTTGGTTGCTATTGTCAAGTATTGCTTGTTATTGGTGTCGTCAGACATGATATCTCGTTTTGGCTTTGGCAGTTTTTTTACCTTGGTACTTTTATTTTCCAGACACCTATTATGAGAACGAAGAATATGCAATTTTCAATACTCTTTGTGCCTTATTTTGTGGATGTATTGGTTACTTGGTCAGTCTTGTTGGCATACCTGTACTACTTGCACTCCAAATTATAAAATGTTCAGCATATTTTGATTTATTGCATTAACTATGTACCTAGACATAGTGGTATCTAAGTGTATAGCAAAATCTTGACCTAGAAAAGCCAGAATGTCGAGTTTGGGATGAGGCAGAACGTATAGATTGGGATGAGGTAGAACGTCTTACAGTTTGGGATGAGGTTTTTGGTTATGTTTCTGTATGCATCGTTCTGTGCCCTTTTGTTTCTTTAGGTATGTCACATATTGTATATGTATATCTTGCTTCGGTTCCTCGTCTATGTTGACTTGACAGCAATGGTTATGTGTTGCATGTTCCATTTCTTTGAAGCGTCGTACTGTATGTGGCATTATCTCTTAGTTGCCTTTTTGGCAATTCTAATTTTTGCAGGAATAACCACAGTTCAAATCCTATGTTTGTGAAAATTGAAGTTTTTGTTCAAATAAAAGTTTGTCAAAATTGAAGATTTTAAATTCGATTGTAGAGGTAAGATTTTAAATTCGATTGCATGTCTGAAAGTTGACACCAAATTTATCCCCCGTTTGCACGGTTGCACCCAATCTAGTATAGCAGAAATTGATTGGCCTGTGCTTCTGTAGATGTTGATTTGGGACTCGGCATAAACTAGTGAACTCTCTAATCAGAATTTATTTCGCTGCTTTGCAACGCTATCAAGCTACACTTTTCTGCATATTCTCTTTCTGAGAAAGTGGAGAGCTTTTGCGCTTCTCGGATGTGGATGTCTCGCTCTCATCTCATCCCCCACTTTGACCCTTGCAACTTGCCAATCCACATTCGGCCGATATCTACCCATCAAATTTGCCTCTTGTCTGATACCTTTGCTGTTCAAATCTCTTTCAGAAATGTATACTGAGTTTGTTAATTCTTAAGGTCAACATTTTCACAGCTGCCTAATAAAAGGTCACTTGTGAAGGGCTGAAAATACTATTGGTCTTTGAGATGGGCTGCCGTGTAAATCAGTTAAATCTGTTGTCTCCGCTAAAATAAATTAAACACTAGAGCCGAATCCAGTGAGCATGCAACATAAAGGATATTTCTTTTCTTTTTAAACATAACATGGGTACCATGCCTTGTTCCTGACACCATTTTGTGGAATTTCTCAGCACAGAGAGCACTATTTTGTATGCCTTGTTCCTGACACCATTTTGTGGAACGTTTCTCAGCACAGAGACAACCAGTTCGTGTAGATTAGAAACATTTTTCAGTGGAGACAGGTGCTGTAGATAAGCTCCATTTCGTGAAGTGTTATCATCAGAGAAGAATGAGAGTAACTTTTTGTGCGAGCAACTGTTGCTTTTGGTACACGGAGAGAGCGATCTGGACGGCATAGATGGACGCAGACGCAGACGCAGAGGGGTCGTCAGAGTTAGCATTGGCGAATTGGAATCTATCTGGGTTCGTCCATCCAACTGAATACTATCTCTGGGATGGTGACATCGGATGAATCCATGAGGCAACCAATTGGGAGGGTTCCTCCTGTCATCATAATTGAACTAAACTAATTTTAAGGTTGCAGCAATTTAAAATAAATTTTATAAAAAAAAAAAAAAAAAAACCAAGAACTGATGTAAAGAACACCCCCTGCAGACAGACAGACCATTTGCAAGGCCATGCCCCCTCAAGGTTCCAAACTCTACCGTGAGTGGCATCCCGATCGCTGCGTAACCCCCTGATTAATCTGTCCCTCCTCCGAGGTTAGTCTCCGACTGGTCTCCAAATTTCTCTCCAATTTTTTTTTTTTTTTTCTCCACATGCAATTTGCCTTTGCTATTCTTGGAGTCCGGTGGTGGTAAATTTTTCAGCTCCTTTTTTTTTTTTCTTCCTCTGACCTGAACTGCTGTCCCAGCCAGGCTTTCACCTCGCGGCTTAATCCCAATTGGGTTGTCTGGAGCGCAACCCAATTGGGGGTTAATTGGGATTGCTACTCCGCGGCTGCCCGTCCCTCGTGTTCTTGGATTGGCGAGGCGAATCGACTGGTTTCCTGCAGGTGAGGACTGAGGACTACTCGCAGCTATTCTATTCGATTGGAATGGGATGGATTGGATTGGATTGGTTCCTTGCGCGTTGGATTCCGCTGTCTTTTCTAGATTGCGCGGTAAAAACAATGGATCTTTTCGACTTCATGTTCCTCAAACCAATTCGAGCTTCTGCTCTTAGTTTCCAGTTCGAAATCTCAATTAGATTTTCTGCAGAGTGATGTCTTCCTACGCCTCGTTCCTTCCGTGCTGTTCGATCCTTGACGCCCAATGTTTGAGTTGTTACAGGCTCCGAGTGGTCATAGTTTGATGGATTCTTATCGTTGCATTTAAGTTTGGTTTTCAAGCTGGAAATCCCGATCGAGGAATCCGGTTATTAGGACTGAAGGTAAGTCTAGTAGGCAGCTGTTACATGTTCTTCGTTCGCCAAAACTAATCCCCTTTCTTACAAACGTAGTTTATCCGTGTTCCTTTCTCCCGTTGATTGAAAATCCTGCGTGATATCATGGTCCAAGTTGGATCTCTTTTATGGCTACATTAGTGTGATGTTTCTTACTTTCATTGGATCGTGGATGAATTCATTGGTTCATCCCGCCAGCCATGTAAAATTTCTTTTTTGACTTGTTCTAAAGGCCTTGTCTAATTTGGTAGTTCCTGCGTTGAAATCTCCACTATTCTGAAACCGTGTTATTATCCTTGAAACTGAACAGGATCTTTTTCTCTGAATTGGAGTTGACTTCTCTGTTGAGTCCTTATTTACTGTATATGGATGCAGCAGATGGAGCTTTTTGTTGTTTATTAGATCTCGTGTGATCCTTCCAGCTTGAATTTCTCTCTAGTTTTTGTATCATGTGGGATTTATCTGCTACATCAAAGTTTTCAGTTGTTGGTCGCAATCAAAAGGTGATATTTACACCAAGGACTAAATTTAGGAATGTGTTAGGTAACAGAAGAACGGAGGAAACTATTTTTTATTTCAGAAGAATGTGGGAGGCAATCCTTTTCGATTTGGTTGGCTCATTTTCGTTTAGTTGCTCCATGAATCGCTGCATCAGGATGACTTATTTTCTCAAATTAGATCTTGAATCTTCTGTAGCCAAGAGCACCAGATGTCCAACTACGTTGAAAATTTTGTTTCTTCAAATTGTTCTGATAAAGAAACAATAGTACTTGGTTTGATCTATTGACATTTTCATGGTTAACTTCAACATTCTCCCGTATTCCTTGCCTTCTTCTTATTCTGCGTCTGTCTTCATTCAGATGTCTGCACAGTACCGTGTTGTTTGTTTCTTGCTAGTTGGTACTTGCATCCATTGGGATGGTACTGGAGTGGTCTTTAATCAGCTCAACATTGATGTCATTATGCTGCTCTCTTTTAAATAAAAAAAACTTGCGGTAACATCTGTAAGAGCTTAATATGGAAGTGTTACTGGGCTAAAATCTGAATCAAGAAAAAGAAACGGAATAAAAATTCATGTATTTGTGTCAAAAAAATACTTTTGGTAGATTTCAATAATCACATGGAAACTGTGTTAAAAAATACTGTTTTTGAGTACCCCGTTGTTGCCAAAAATTTATGTGTGACTGGAAGTGCATTCAGATAAGATTGAATATATGCCAGAAACGTCAAACATTCTTCTCTACTTGGATCCTACATTGAGAAGCTGATAGTTTTGTTATCGTGATGCCTTTGTGATCTACATTTGTTTTCTTTCATTCCTCCAGTGCTACTGTATATTCTGACCTCTTCCATTTATCTTGGGCCAGCCTCCTGGGTAGAATCATGAAGCTGAAAAACCGTGCAGTGGAGACTTTTAAGGAGAACAATATGATTTTCACTTCTGAAGGAAATGTCCACTCTAAAAAATGCGAGAAGACTATGTTGCTAGTCCAAACCAACCAGGTGTTGTTCAGACAAGATGCAAATGGATAATTGGTGATGTAACTGAGGTCTTGGATCGCAACACATGGAAGCTTGGAAAGATCTTGAAGATGCTAAAGAACAATTACTTTGTTATCAGGCTTGCTGATTGCATCCAACTGAAAGAGTTCCATATATCTAGCTTGAGAATTCCACGTGGTCTGGAAGCTCCTCAAAGCAAGCCCTTTCATGCAGCAGATAAGGTAACAATCACTTCCTAGGAGTACAGAGTTGCTCTGTTTCAAATTTACCTGTTCATGTGTCATACACTAACCGATAGCTCATAATTCTTTTAAATGACGCTTAGGATCTTTGATTCATCTTGCTTGCCTTACAGCAACATTTGCATTTTGTGATTTTGGTGTCCTCTTAGTTTCATCTGTGCTGAACTATGGGTCATCGTCATGAATCCCATTATATTGTATTGAGTGATTTCTTATGTTGTTGAAGGGACTTTGGATTGTTTCCAGTAATTATTTTTTGTCTACATGGTTTATTATCTTTTATCTCGTGCTGTTTTCAAAAAATACGTAGAAGTGAAACTACGGTTTTGCTGCGGTGCAAGTCTTTGTGCAGTTCATTTGAGGCATTTCATCTCAGGTCTCATTGCATTGCATTGTTGAGCGTCCTCGATTCTTACATTTGGGAGCCGTAGCTGCACAAGCATGTAGCTTTTTTTATTAGCAGTTTGTGACTGCAGAATGAAATATTTTTAAACACAATGACTGAAGCTTGAAGCATTAATTGGGCCATCTTTTGCCACCTGCATTCCTGTCCAAACAGACGATCTTACCGTTGCTTAAAATCTCCCTTTCAGGCCACCGGACGCGGTAAACGCCGACCTGGTGACCGAGCCTTGCCTGTGGCAAGAGCTGCGCAGCAAATGGGTTCCTACGATCTGGGGGCAGTGGCAAGAAGCGGAAAGCAGCCGCGGATGCCTCTCGCCATCCGAAAAGAGCAGCAGCACATCCCCGAAACGCCATCATCGCAGCCTCCAACCTGAACGGCAGCATGACCGACAGCTACCTGCACAGCTCTTCACAGGCCATAGAGGACGCCGAATGCTCGGTGGCGAGCTGCAGCGTGAACGACCTGTACCGCCTCGGCAGTGGCAGCAACGCTAAGCGGCGGCGTCGGGACGCCGCAGGGTGCCTCCTGACGACGCCATGTCTGCGTGCCCAGGCACGCCCGAGGACGACGACGAGGAGGAGGAGGGCGTGCACGGGCTGGAGCTGGAGGCGTACCGTTCGACGATGCGGGCGCTGTACGCGTCGGGGCCGCTGACGTGGGAGCAGGAGGCGCTGCTGACAAACCTGCGCCTGTCGCTCAACATCTCCAATGAGGAGCATCTGCTCCAGCTCAGGCGCCTACTGTCGTCGTGATCGTTGGGGCCTGGCATTGTGAGCCACCCTTCATCTGGTTCCAGCTCAGGCCTGCTCCGTCGTCTCCAGCGTCAGGCGTCGGCCATGCTTCGCCGGCCGAGCGCCGTCCTGTTCGGCGAGCCTCTTGCTTTGACTGTTCTTGTTATTATTACATGGTTCTGCACCGTCGTCTTTGTCTAGTCCAGGTAGAAAGATTCCTATGATACCAGTGTCGACTCGAGATATGGATGTATACAGGGGACTCAGAGAGAGACGCCTGCATCTTTGTCAAAGCCTTGTGTATCCTTGATATATTCTTGCTTGTAAATGCAAACATATTTACAAGATTTTCTTTGAGGGACCATATTTACATGCTCTTAATTTACTTGTAATTTACTGTCTTTTTTTTTCCTTTAGAGCGATTTATGGAGAGAGGCTCTTTGAGGACTCAGAGAGAGGCTTGAGCCGAAAGATTTATGGAGAGCAACTCCAACAGTTTTGCAAGCAGATTGACATTCTTGAAATTTGCCAAAAACTTTTAAAAGAGGTATCCAACAGTTTTGCATAAGAGTTGGCATTTGGAAAACTTGGCAAATTCCTCTCCTTGACTCCCAATTTTGCCAAGTGAATTCCACTTTGCATATCTACCATGTGGCGAAGAGAAGTCCTCCCACGACCGTTTTTTTCGTTCAGCGTGACAAAGGCCCACGAGATTGTGTTTTGCCAAATCCAATTTGCAAAACTCTTGGAGATGATTATATTTTTTTTGCTTCCCGTTCTATTTTGAGATTTGGCAAATAACCACAATGCCAATCCAATTTTACAAAACTATTGAAGTTGCTCTTAGTGATTTGGAGGCTTTGCTCACTCTATTTTTGCCATGTTGCTCACTCTATTAATGAACCGATAACTACTCACTTTTCAAAAAAAAAAAAAAAAAAAATAACTACTCACTCGGCTCAAGCCTAGCTCAAACACCGGGCTGTCTCAAGAGAACAGCCATTCCCGCACCCAAACCTAAATCTGCATGGTTACAGTTGGTTCCTTTCGTGAAAAAAGGAGGTCCAACGGAATAGGCAAACTGCAAGACCCAATTTGCGTCCGTAACCCAAATAAGCGTCCGTTTCGCGGGAGGGAAGAAGCGGAGCACAGCCGGCGAGTCGCCGACTCGCCGTCGACGTGATCTGCACCGAGCGCTTGCGCCGACCGCCGCGGAGCCCTAGCCAGCCAGCCCGCGACGGCGCCGCCCCGCCACGGTGTCCAACAGGTTCGCCGCTCGCTGCTACTGCGCATTCGCACCGGCCGCCGCGGAGCCCTGGCTGCTCGCTCCGCGACGGCGCGTCCCCGCCCCAGCGGCGCAGCCGCTTGCGATCCACGCTTTGGCTGCCGCCGTTAGGCCAGCTCCTAGGCGGACAGGCTACCAAGCGCTCAGCTAGCCGGTTGCCATCCCCCAGGCGCCCTAGCTGGCCCTGCTGCTTATGGCCTTGTGGGTAGGGGATTTTGGATTTTTGGAGGTAGATTTTGGATTTGGTAATTCACTGATTTGGGGTATGCCAGGGGATCAAGCAACGGATTGGCCGATCTGCTCCACTTCTCCTGTATTGTTACTGAAATGTTGAATGAGAAGCCTTTTTTTGTTTTCGAGATCAATTTCCAATTTCTTCAACCTAGTAGGCACAATGTTGTCTCGCTTGATGTGGGGGAATTCAGTAGCAAATTATCCCCCTTCTGTGAAACGGAGGAACTATGTAGACATAAATTCAGTACCAAATCTCTTTGTCCTATGATGTGAAAAATCATGTAGCAAGCACGAGTGCCTGTGTTAAGGTTTAGTGGTACAATCATTGTGTTGCTGAATCGAAGAAATCTTAGGGGGCAGATCAGTGGGCTTATGGTTATTCTGCCGCTTTGCAATCTCTGGATGATCCTCCATACCCCATGTTTATTGCAGCCATGCATGATGGTTTGATTTATTTACATATCAATACATCAATGAATAACAATTCTTTTCATCTCTAGTTCAACATGCATGGCTTTATGAATGGACAACCTAGTCAGGGGTTTTCCATTGACAACAACCATGGCTCTCAGCCTCCATCATTGAAAATCACAGAAGGGCGCAAATAGAGAAAGGTCTCAGGAGAGGAACTGCATTCAGCAAAGAGGAGGACTTGGTGGTGTGTTCAGCATTTTTTGAATATTAACAAAGACACTGTTATAGGTAATAGTTTGCAACGTCTTTTAAGAAATCTTTGGCCCTTTGACGCCCAAATAACATGGTGGCATAACATTCATGTGTGAATCAAACTTCAGGTGGTTATTATAAGAGCATGCATGATTTTTTCAATGAGCATAAGCCTGAAGGGTCCAACCGTAGCCAGATTTAGGTTCAGCATAGGTGGGCATTGATTCAAAAGCGATGAACACGTTCTGTGGTAAAGCAGCTATTGATAGGCTAAATGAGAGTGGGAAAAACGAGCAGGATCGGGTATGCTTTCACTCATTTGTCCTCCATCTCTCTAATTTCCATATGTTTATTTTCTAACGGTTTAATCTATATTCATATCTCCAGATAGATGATGCTGTTGTAATGTTGAGAGAACAGAACGTTTTACCATCATGCATTGCTGGAAAAAACTTCACAATGAGGCCAAATGGAACAATAAGTTTCTTGAGCTAAACAACTCTACATCAATTGATGGAATGCCATCTCCTCCAACTCAAGGCCATGCAGAACCTGGGAATGAGAATATAGACACATCCTTCTGAGGGCAGGGACAGTGCTAAGAGGTGTAGATCAAAGAGCTTCACAGAGACATTGTCATCTAGTACGGCTGCTGAAGTCCTCCAGCGGTTTCAGGAGAAATCAGAGAAGACCGAACAGAAACAAGACCAGCAAATGGCTGAAATCCTTAGTAGGAAGGATGATGGTTGTGCTGCGAATCGAAGAAATCTTAGGGGCAGATCAGTGGGCTTATGGTTATTCTGCCGCTTTGCAATCTCGGATGATCCTGCATACCCCAGGTTTATTGCAGCCATGCATGATGGTTTGATTTTTTTACATAGCAATACATCAATGATTAACAGTTCTTTTCATCTCTAGTTCAATATGCATGGCTCCTCCCAGATGAATGGACAACCTAGTCGGGGGTTCTCCAATGACGACAACCATGGCTCTCAGCCTCCATCATCGAAATCAGAGAAGGCCACAAAGGAGAAAAAGGTCTCCAGGAGGAACTGCATTCAGTAAAGAGGAGGACTTGGTGGTGTGTTCAGCATTTCTGAATATTAACAAAGACCCTATTATTGGTAATGGTTTGCGGCGTCTTTTAAGAAATCTTTGACTCTTTGATGGCCAAATAACATTGTGGCATAACATTCAAGTGTGAATCAAACTTCAGGTGGTTATTACAGGAGGATGCATGATTTTTTCAATGAGCATAAGCCTGAAGGGTCCAACCGTAGCCAGATTGCGGTTCAGCATAGGTGGGCAGTGATTCAGAAAGCGATGAACAAGTTCTGTGGGCACAAAGCAGCTATTGATAGGCTAAATGAGAGCGGGAAAAATGAGCAGGATCGGGTATACTTTAACTCATTTGTCCTCCATCTCTCTAATTTCCATATGTCTATTTTCTAACCGGTTTAATTTATATATTCATATCTCCAGATAGATGATGCTGTAGCAGCGTTTACGAGGGAACAGAACGTTTTACCATCATGCATTGCTGGAAAAAACTTCACAATGAGGCCAAATGGAACAACAAGTTTCATGAGCTAAACAACTCTACATCAATTGATGGAATGTCATCTCCTCCAACTCAAGGCCATGCAGAACCTGGGAATGAGAATATAGACACATCACAGCCTGAGGGTTGGGATAGTGCAAGAGGCATAGATCAAAGAGCTTCACAGAGACATTGTCATCTAGTACGGCTGTTGAAGTCCTCCATCGGTTGCAGGAGAAACCAGAGAAGACCCGGAACAGAAACAAGACCAGCAAATGGCTGAAATCCTTGGTAGGAATGATGATTGTCACGTTGCGAATCTGAAGAAATCTTAGGGGCAGATCAGTGGGCTTATGGTTATTCTGCCGCTTTGCAATCTCCGGATGATCCTGCATACCCCCAGGTTTATTGCAGCCATGTATGATGGTTTGATTTTTTTACATAGCAATACATCAATGATTAACAGTTCTTTTCATCTCTAGTTCAACATGCATGGCTCCTCCCAGATGAATGGACAACCTAGTCAGGGGTTCTCCATTGACGACAACCATGGCTCTGAGCCTACACCATTGAAATCACAGAAGGCCACAAAGGAGAGAAAGGTCTCCAGGAGAGGAACTGCATTCAACAAAGAGGAGGACTTGGTGCTGTGTTCAGCATTTCTGAATATTAGCAAAGACTCTATTATTGGTAATAGTTTGCGTCATCTTTTAAGAAATCTTTGACTCTTTGATGCCCAAATAACATTGTGGCATAACATTCAAGTGTGAATCAAACTTCAGGTGGTTATTACAGGAGCGATGCATGATTTTTCAATGAGCATAAGCCTGAAGGGTCCAACCGTAGCCAGATTGCGGTTCAGCATAGGTGGGCAGTGATTCAGAAAAGCGATGAACAAGTTCTGTCGGCACAAAGCAGCTATTGATAGGCTAAATGAGAGCGGAAAAATGAGCAAGATCGGGTATACTTTAACTCATTTGTCCTCCATCTCTCTAATTTCCATATGTTTATTTTCTAACCGGTTTAATTTATATATTCATATCTCCAGATAGATGATGCTGTAGCAGCGATACGAGAGAACAGAACGTTTTACCATCATGCATTGCTGGAAAAACTTCACAATGAGGCCAAATGGAACAATAAGTTTCTTGAGCTAAACAACTCTACAACAATTGATGGAATGTCATCTCCTCCAACTCAAGGCCATGCAGAACCTGGGAATGAGAATATAGACACATCACAGCCTGAAGGTTGGGATAGTGCGAAGAGGCGTAGATCAAAGAGCTTCACAGAGACATCGTCATCTAGTAATGCTGTTGAAGTCCTCCAGAGGTTGCAGGAGAAATCAGATAAGACCCGAACGGAAGCAAAACCAGCAAATGGCTGAAATCCTTAGTAGGAAGGATGAAAAAATTAAAATTCAAAGGGATCTTTTCAACCTTCAGAAGAAGCATATGAAGATGACTCTGCAGCAGCAAAAGAAGGAAAATAAGATTAGGGAGGAGAAGGAGTCAGAGGCTCAACTGATTATAGCTGAGTCTAGTATTATGTCGGTTGACATTGAGAAGGTCCCCCCTCATCTGAAAAACTATTATATTGGCATGCAACGTAAAATCATGGAGAGAAGAGGGTTTGTCAGCCCCTCGGACAACGAAGACTGAGGAGCGTGTGTATATGTTCAAAACGTTCAGTTGAACTTTTTTTGTATTGTGTGCAACTATTCCTATTTTTCTGTCATGAACTTTTGTAACGTGTGCAACTTTGGTTGACTTGAGTTGAACTTCATGTAGGGTTGTGAATTGCTGTTATATTCAATCGTGAACTTTTGTATTGTGTGCAACTATTTCTATTACCTTGAGACAATGTTTCGCTCTTTCTCATTCTGGGAATACCTGGCAATGTACGTTGTTCAGTTCATCAGATTGACACTCATGTACTGATTGGGTTATGAATCATTGTTGTTAATAATCTCTTTGCACAAATAGGAGGTGGTGCTGACAACCATCTCACTCTGTATTCAGTTAATGTAAATTTTTTGCCAGCTAGGGAATGTCATATATTTCTTAACTCCAGGCTGAAAAAAATATAAAATCTCATACTTCCTATCAGTATAGGCTGAGAAATACAAAATATCACATATTTCTTATCATCAGGCAACAAAATACAAAAGTTCCTGTAATTAGGAGCATCAGGAACTAGTAGCTCCCTACAGCTACAGACTTTAGTTCCTAGAACTATTACAGCTCATACAACTGTTAACTAAAAATATCATGCATGCCACCATAGTCCTGTTAGACGAGCCTCTTGCTTTGACTGTTCTTGTTATTATTACATGGTTCTCCACCGTCGTCTTTGTCTAGTCCCAGGTAGAAAGATTCCTATGTTGATACCAGTGTCGACACGAGATATGGATGTATACAGGGGACTCAGAGAGAGACGCCTGCATCTTTTGTCAAAAGCCTTGTGTATCCTTTATATATTCTTGCTTGTAAATGCAAACATATTTACAAGTTTGTCTTTGAGGGACCATATTTACATGTTCTTAATTTACTTATGATTTACTGTCTTTTTTTTTTCTTTAGAGAAAGGCTAAACGATGAGCCGAGTGATTTGTAGGCTTTGTTCACTCTATTTTTGCTATGTTGCTGTTGATGCTCGGGCTAGGTGTTCGGGCTATTTTTACTGTTTTTTTCCCTTTCAGCTATCATCTGAACCAAGCCGGTATACGGAGTGCGAGATCTCGGATTAGTTTTTTTCCCCCTTTTCTGGAGTCTCTTTCAAATTTGACCTATTAGTACTATGGATCAAACGTGTTCTTTAATAGTCCTAACCTGTTATTTTACTAACAGCTATTTCATAACAAAAAAAAAAAAAAAAAAAAAAAAAAAAAACAAATGAGTTGTAACTAATAGTTACTAGCTAGCTAATATTTACTGAGAGAACAAGGTCCATATATGCTCGGATAAGTCACTCAAGCAAATACAAGCTTCCAGTTGTTGCCTTTTTTGCCGAGGAGAGGAGAAAAAAAAACTTCGTGTCCAGTGACGCTGAACACGCAGCAAAGCCTCCCTCCGGCAAGCAGGACACGTAGACGACAGGCACGTGTCGCAAGAACCCTTCTCCTCCGGCGAGCAGGACACGTACTCCAGCTCGTCGCCGAACGTCAAGTCGCCAGCGGCATAAAGGACCTCACCGATCGTGTAAAAGTGTTCCAGCCGATCTTCTGTTCTGTATAGTCTGTCGTTCGTCGTGTACGCCAAAGATAGGAACAGAGCAGAGCCAGAGCGCGACGATGCCGGTGAGCCGCCTCGTGACGACGTCGCTCCTCCCGCCGTGCCGCGCCGCCGCATCATCGTCGGCGCGCGCCATGCGTCGTCCGTTCGCGCGCCGGCCGTCGCCTTCCTCCGCCGGGCTCGTTGGCGGCGGCATCCGCTGCCACGCCACGACTCCCGCCGCCGCCGCCGGAGTTCCCGGGCCAGACGACGCCGGCCGAGGTGCCTGGCACGGACCGCCCGCCGTCCGAGGTGCCGGGGACGTACCGCCCGCCAGACGAGATGCCGAGCATCGACACGCCACCGGAGTTCAACGCGCCGCCGGGAGTGGACGTGCCGATGCCGGGTCGGCCAGTGCCCGGCCCGGAGCTCCCGGGCCCGGCCATGCCGTCGCCGCCAGTGCCGGAGGTTCCGACCGTGCCGCCCAACCCCGACGTCGTCCCGCCGCCGCAACTCCCAGAGGTGGACCCGCCCAGGCCGCCGCCCGAGGTCGTACCACCGCAGCCGCCGGGCGCCGCCACAGTGCCTCCTCCCTTTGTGTAGGTGTAGCCACGACATGACGTCCGTCCATGGCGCGGGTCCGCAGGTGGACCGGGCGAGTGTGTACATACGAGTAGTTAGTAGAATGCATGCTGTTCACGGTTGTATAAGTTTGCTTTCGTTTTCACTTTTCAACAAGCAGAGCAGCTACCAAAGTTCATGGCAATGGCTGCGTTGTCTGTGATTGTGATTTGTGAGCTCATGAGCCAGACGAAGAATTCAACTAGGACAAGATGACATGCCCCAGCAGCCCCAGTGCTAGTGCCACCCGGTTCTTTGGTCCGAGCTCCGGGACTCGAAGCTCGAATTTTGCTGTCGCGTCCACACCATTCGTGGTCGTGTCTGTCTTGGGCCTGTGCCGGTTTCCGCGGATCTGACCTGGGCTTAGAATTAGCAGCTGTGCACTGTGCTGCTCACTATGGGCCTCCATCGCTTAGAATTCACTTTGGGCTGAGTCGAGGTGGAATGGGGGTTTCCGTGGGCCAGGCGTGGGGAGGCCCGCGAAGCCAAACAAAGAGGGCAGACACCCCAAGCGACGCGAGTCGGCGCAGCAGGGCCGTCCTGTCGTGCTCGTGTCCAATCCGTTGGCGCCGGCACGAGGGTACGGCGGGCGGCCGCCGCCGTTCGAAATTTTGGTGCGCCATTCCATCTGGGCGCCCTGCGCAGCGTCGCGGCGGCGGCCTCGCTGCTGCGCGCTACTACTACCAGGCGATCGTCAGTACAGGTGCGCTAAATCCTTCGATCTGCTACATAGCAATCTAGCCATGGATGCTCCGTCAAGTTCTAGGTCACGGATCGCCGGACCATGTCTTCGCCGTAGTAGCCCCCTTTCGCCGTTCTAGGGTTTTGAATCATCGCGGCTAGGTAGTTCAACAATGTTTGGCGCTACAGAAAAGGTTAGCCAGAGCGATCCTATGGTACATGAGCCGCATTCATGGACGAACGCACGCCGGACAGGGCTGGCCGGCTGCGCTCCTCCTTGATGGCCGATGCAGGCGACCGTAGTAGACGCAGGACCACCAGCAGCAGCAGCCCGCGCGAGGACACGCGCGCACGCCATTGGCAGCGGGCACGCCGCCAAGGCACCGCGCACACGCCGCATACGCATGTCTGCTGCCGCCTGATTTTGTTGGGGCGGTTTTAAACTACCAGCTGCAACCTGATCTTTGAGGATTCGGACCTTGGCTTGGCTAATCTGTCCCATACTGGAGATATTTTCGAGACTCCTGCTTTGCCAGTGCGCGCCGTGGCAGACTGGTTAGCATTACTTTCAGGGAACGGCCTGCTGGCTATACTCCGTGCGTTCATACTCCTACGCGAGTGGAAGTAGAAATACAACAAATCCTTGCCTTCACAGAGAGGCATCGAGATGAGCTTTGCCAAACTTCAGCAGTTCAGCTCATCTCCGAATTCTTGCCTTACCTTAGCTCGCCCACCATTTCCCACCATTTCCAAACTTCAGCAAACAAATCAAACCGCTCCGTACATTCTTGCTTGGCTGCCAAGTCGATTTGCAGTTTAAGTTAAAGAAAAATGTAGTTGGTCATACACCGATTTGAAATATGTTTGGCCAAGTTAGGATAATTTATTATTTTAACTGATTACCTTGTCTCAATGTTATATAAGAGTATATATATTTATTTTTCTATACGAGGAGTACTTCTTTGATACGTTCATTGCAACAATCTAATACTCCATCCGTTCCAAATTGCACTTTGGCTTTCAATTAGATTATGATAAATCATTATCATTGCAAAAATCTAATACTGTTTATTATTCTTACTGATTACCTTGTCTCAAATGTTGTTATATATTTGATTTCAAAACGGAAGTAGTACCTCTGACACCCTTACATGCTCCGTACATCCAACTATACATTTACCAAAAAAATTTCTCACAAAGTGAAAATATACGAACCAGTTACTAAAAAAATGGACAAATGTATTTGTTTTAACCTTTGACACTCTTTGCATGCCGGTGTGGCATCATTCTGTATTCATGAATTCTTCTGTTGGAGTTTTGGAGTTTCATATGGCTTCATGTTCTTTTTTTTTTTTCTGTTTTGTTTGAACAAAGGTAGAAGCGAGATCGAGTAAGAACAAAACTGTGGTAACTTGTACTGGTTGGTGAAAGTATCAAGCACTGTTCCCAGATGCGTGCAGCGCAAAAGCTTTCACCTGGGCCTGTACAAAAGCTCCAAAGTACAGTAGAGAAACGTAGAGCTCGTTACATTTTGTCAAAAAAAATGCATTCCCTCGTAGACAGTACTACAACCATCTTGGCGCCGATCCCTTTGGTCCTGTCAAAGTACCGGGAGTGAACAGTGACAGTCTTGCTCGAGCTGCTCACTGCTCTCCACCCTAGCCTCCAAAGCGAATCTGCACCCAGCTCATCTGGGTGAGCCGGGAGTGGAGAGTACACTGCCGCGGCTTTTGGATGTGAGAGGTGAGGAGCACAAGTACGCATGCATACATGCCTCCAGAGGACCACCTAAGCTCTGCTAAGCATCTCTAGGCCTGCACCTGCTAAGAGATCTACTAGATCAGTGCAGTACTGCATCTGCGTGGTGCTTTAACCTAATTGTTTTTATAATTTGCTACTGACCATGGAGAGTGGTGTACGTGGACCACCGTCAGGCTTGTACTACGTATTGAATTTGGATCGAGGAGTGTAAGGGTATATGGAATGCCTAATCAAGCAGCACACCTGTCGTATTGTTATTCGATCTTTTCGGTATGCAATTGCATTGGTTTCATGTGTATGACTGATTACTTCAGTAGCACACTATAATTAGGAAGCATCTATTTAATTACTTGCAATTTTGTTTACTTACATATGTTCTACACCTCTACCGTTACAATAGTTGGCCTGCCATGCATAATAAGTTTTTAGAGAAATATTGTTTGCTGATTTGTTGTGAAAATTCATTCTATGGAGATTTCAGTGAAACTAATTTTATCATAAAGATGTTGGTTCATTAACTTTTCATTAAAGTTAGAAAAATGACTTCTGCTATTGTTCAAGTGGGCTATAATTTAGAATCGAGGAGTATCTCTTTGTCAATGTTGCTTGGAACGGTTTCGAGAAATGCACAATTGTCTGCATTTGTATATATATAGATAGATGAAAGACTACATGCATGCTGTCTGATTCCCCCATGCAAGCAGGACACGGCGCATGGGGCTCAGCTTTGGCTGTAGATACAAAAAGATCCATATGGACAACCATTATGCTGGTTTTAATTATGTTGCCCCATATGGCCGTTGTCCTAGTTTAAGTGCATGCTAGTATTGCCTACTGCTACATTCTTCAACTGTGTCAACATTCTGCAAAATATCGTTGTCTGATCAACATTATTGAATCAAACTACGTCCTCAGAAAAAAAAAAATGAGCACATTGGGTGTCAAACAAACCCTCAATAGCATGAAAGAGTGCGATGTTTATTTTTGTTCTGAATTCGTCTTTACAGGTTTGCTATGATAGTGTCAGTTTACTAACTCGGGTTCTAGTTGGTTTATTACTGCATGCAGTTGCTGCATTTGATGTTATTATACTGCATAATATTGCTTCTGATATGCTGCAATTTGTACTTGCAGCTGGTTTCCTATCCAACTATATGATGAGGAATGCTTCAATAATAATGTTAAACAAAGATAGAGAAGTTTTTTTTGAAGAAACATGAACTAGAGAAGTAGAGATCAGAGGCTGCTGTGGTGGCTGCTATACCAGGCCGCGAGCAAAGGTATGTTACAGCCATCAGCTCCCTAGGGTACTTGCAAAATCACTTATTTTCTGATGTTTGTTGTACAAATTGGAGAAACACATATACAAAACGTAAAAATACTCAGCAAGAAGATGCTTGTAAAGAGCTGAGGAGCATCGTTAGGTTAGCATGCTTCCCTGTGCTAATAGCAAGATTAGCATGCCATAGAAAAGATCTTCTCTGTATGCCATAGAAAAGACAAGATCTTGAAAAGGCCTAGTTCGATTGCCAAACTAACAAGCACCCACATCGGAAGGCATAAATAATCCAGCGGACAGTGAAGGCACATCGTCGTGGCTTTTCTCTTTGGCCTCTTTTGCTAAGCCGAGGTACCGTCAACAAGGACTTGGGCTTGACTAATGAGCAATGAGTAGTCTCCCTCGCTCTACACGCATGCATGGAAAAGGCAGTAGCGACCTAGCGGCCGTGCTCCTTTTTTCCTCCCAGGCCCCCAGCAGCAGCTCTGCAGCCATGGAAAAAAAAGGTGTCGTCGACAGTACCTATTTGATCTGGTGCCGGGCAACAGGGCTAGCTCCTCCTCCTAAACTAGCTAGGTTATAGGTTACCTAGCTAGTAGCCAAGTATCGTCACATCCTCAGCCACGGCCCACACAGGGAGGACGAACAAAAAATATAACTGTTGAAAGTACAGTAAAGTTTTGGTACAAAGAGTAAAATTGCAAGAGTGAGAGTGCATGGTCGGCTATTGTGCAGTTTGCAACTTGCGGCATCACTGCTCTCTCTCCATCTTATCTTCTTTTTTTTTTAAAAAAAAACTCTATTCAGGATTGTTTATCACTATTCAATAATCAATAACCTATAGCTAATATTAGTTGGATACTGTTTTAATTCAAGAGCTGAAGGTAGACAATTGCTGGTATTAGGTATGTTGGAACTGCTGGTGATGATATAATTGTTAGTTAGATGTTCGTCTAGTAACTAGCTAGCCTCTTATATAGCTTTTTGCCGTGCAAAACAACTAACTTCTACTATCTTAATTACAAGTCATTATAAAAATTCTTCAAAGAGTCAAAATATCTTAAGTTTAATCAAATTTATATGGTAAGCTAATAACATTTATGATGATAACTAAATATTATTAGACTTATCATTAATTATATTTTTGTAGTATATTTATTTATTGTTAAAAAAAAATATACTTTTTAAAAATTTTGGTCAAACTTGAGAGACACTTTGTCTTTTGAAGATTCTTAGAATGACTTGTAATTTAGAATTAAGAGTAGCTGCTAGCTAGTTAGCTGCTAACTATACTAGCAAGGTGAAAAATCTGGGGCACTCTATTGGGTACTACTGATAGTTTGTTAATATTCAGAGTTTGGAAGTCTTGCACAACATGGAGTCCTTGTGTCCCAAACACTTTGTGATTTTTTGCCATGCATTTAGTTATATACACACAAAAGCAATATATCTAGGAGAAGGAAAGCACACTACAATTTGGAAGAGTATAAAATAGGATCACTTTAGCAAATAAGCCTATTTTAAGGTAGTACAAATAGTGTTTGGTTAGAGTGAGCTTGATAAGATGGTTTCCATCCTACTTTAGCATGTCGGCCACACTGTCACTCTCACATCCACTAAATAACGGTAAACTGTGCTCTAGGAAATTCTGGTTCATCATATATGGAGACATAAGTAATAAACTAAACTGTTCGTTTGGTGGTTGGCTGTGGGCTGGGCGCTGATGCTGTGAGAGAAAGTACCGGGGCCGGGGTGGTTGATCTTTGTGAGAGAAAATACGCTTACCACGCAATGGGTGACAAATAGCCCGAACAGGGAAATTTAAGGGTTTATTTGGCAGGGCTTACGCATCTTGTGCTCTAGTTCTTCCAGAAAAAAAATCTTGCTAAACGTTTTTTCTTGGAGGAGCTTTTACCAAAAAAAAAGAAGATAATAATTTTTTAGGAGGCTCAAATTATGGCTTCTTCGTAGTACAACACTACCGGAGAAGCCCTCACAAACAGGTCGTAGAAACCCACTGTAAACCGTACTTGGATACGTGCACTGGGGCGCGCCCATGCGCCTACGCAGGCTACCATGCTTTTGCTGCCCTTGTTGTCTCTCCTCTACGCTTGCATATATAGGTGCCTAGGCGCTGGACCAGGATTGGCGTGTCCTATCAGGGATGCTAGCTTATCCTGCCACGACTCTTCGAAGGTCTCGGTCTCTTTCTTGCTTTATTACCACACCACTATACGTACAGTACTGAGATGAAAATTACTCTGGTGACGCTGGACTGTAAAGCAGTTTGGAATGCTAATTGGTTGGGGGGTATGGGAATGCGTTTGTAATGCTTGAAATCGCACATAAAATCCAAACAAAATTGAGTTTTTCATCCCTTTATGTTGCTTCTACAACGAATAATAATACGTTTATTTGCAACATGGTAGAGTTAACACTGTCCAAGCTGGACGCTACAGGCTCGGCAGTTGGCACACAGTGCCCTGGCTCAGCAGTCAGCATTCTTGGCACTGTTCACGAACCTGGAAGTGCATGTGACTGCAAACCGCAAAGTTCAAGCAAGCCGTGAATTCAGAATCTGCTGCAGCTGGTGATGTATGGCTCGTGGATGTTGCTGCGTGCTCTAGTTTGATGACATCATTGCCAGTACCGGTGATTCCTTCCCTAATTCCATTTCTTAATCAATCGTTGGTTTTAACTAGTATTTAAGAAACTTTTTCTGTAACCGAATGTTACACATATTTATCTTTGAAGCTCATTTTTTTCATTCAAATTTAAGAAATTGAATACATGAATATTGTTTGTTCATTCAAATATAAGGTTAGGTATGTGAAATAATGAAGTCTTTGTTGCATATCAATACCATTTTCTGAAGAACGGCTAATGTCTATGATGTAATGAATCTTGTCGGTATTATCATTTTCTGAACAATCGGATAGTAATTTTAGGACAGTTTTTCTTAAATTTAACAGAATTTTATAAAAAAGATATTGATACGCAAACTACTAATATTTACTGTTGGATTCACTATGGGTTGTCGTTTTTATAGTAAATCTATTTAGTTTGCAAGTTAATTTAGTTTGATTTGAACCAGATTAGAATTCCACCCTTCTATCATGGGAGTTGATGAAGATACCGAAATTTTGCTGTTGGATTGAAAGCTTGATGACACCAGTACATGGATCACATTCTTTAACACTGTTGCTGCTAGGAAACCTGCATCAAAGCAACCCATTAACGACGGAGGCCGCATGGGGTACGGCCGGATTTGTCTTGATTCCTCCTCCCGATCCATTCATCAAACCAGCGCCCGCATTTTTTTTCGAGCCTCCTCCTGCGTGCACTGCGCTGCCCCCTGCCCTGACACCACTACCACCTCCAGCTCTGCAGCGGTGGCTGTCTAGGTCCCCTAGGCCTCTAGAACCCTAGGACCTACACCTGCTCCTACCCCCTTGGCATCTTCTGCACACCTCTCTTTCTAATCTCTTTCGCTGCCCTTTAGAGCAAGTACAATGATGCCACATCGACGGGCGAAATGCCACTCACGTCACGTTTTCTTTGGCGGCGGAGCTGAGGAAGTTCGCGTTTCGCGAGACGGCAGCAGAAGCGGGCGTATGCATTAACTGCGCGCTTTTCCTGCCCTCCCCATTATTTCCACTTTGCAATTAAAATTGGTGGCCCACCACAACCAGCGCTATCGGATGATCCGTGAGTCGCCGGCGAGCGGGCGGAACTATAAAACTTGCTCTTACTACCACTCAACCACTATTCTGAGCAGCTGAGAGTTGCTAGTTGCAATATTGTTACATCTCCCCCACAACGGCCTCCCGCTCTATAAATCATGCGCAGTGTCTTGCTTCTCGTTGTATATCATTGCTTCTCGTTGTACATCTCTGTATCTCATCCTCATCCATCTACCTCACTCTCTTGTAGGTCTAGCAAACTCGCCATGTTCTTTCTGTATCTATCTGTTTCCTTCTATAAACCATTGGTTCTTGAGATGCCATTCCTTACGGCTCCTCGAGTTTGCGGATCTGAGAAAGAATGAGTTTGCGGATCCCAGAAAGAATCAGTTTTGGTATCTACTCCGTACTTCTATTCACACTGGCCATCTCACTTCCTTTGATTTCTTCTGTTTCTTAGAGATTGTCCCATCTTCTGTTCTTTGGATCTGAGATTGAAGCTTCCATCTACCTAGAGCCATGGTATTTTATGCAACATATGCCTGGAACTGCCCAAGGGAACGAGTGAAGCTGCCAGCATGATCTAGCTCTGAGTGATCACCCGAGAAGAATAATAGCTCGAGGTTGTCATGCCTTGCTAGGTCATGCTGCGGCAGCCTCACTTCTTCCGTCGTTGGGCATAGCACGGTGGCTGTGTTCGCTTGGCAAAACAGGTAGTACTTACAATTCCTACCTTCAAAAGTTTAATTCTCTGCATTTCTTGGGACGAGTAGTGATATTCTGATAGTTTCACTGCATGTTCATTTTCATTGGTATGAGCAGTTTCCCTTTCCTGATTTTGTCCACTTGATTTGGTGTTGATTCTGATTACAATTGTTAGATTCACTGCTCAAGTGGTTTATTAGTTGGTTGCTGCTGTGTTTGCTCTGAATGATAGGTTCGCGGTATTATTTAATTAATTAAGATTGCTGTTATGTGCATTTTGTAGTTCATTCAAATCTGTTAGTAACCATTCTATTTTCTTGGTGACTTCGACTTGTGGTAGCTAGGACACGGGCACAATCTCTACCGTAAAGATGGTACCATCCTAAAATATTGAATGAAACTTCCTTCCATATTTCTTCTGCCTCTGCTTGTTCTTTTTGCAAGTTTCTGATCGATAGAAGACTGTGCTTGTGGTCCTCGTGATTCATTTCGTATAGATCACTGATAAGGTCAATCATTTGCTTGTTTCGGTTGCATTCAGTCTGTTGCATGATTCTTGTTCGACTGTTTGCAGCAGACGCGCTACTAGCTTTGCTGCTTTGGAATGTAGCTGCATATTGTTATCCACCCTGCCTGTTCTTTGATTGCAAAAGCACATGTCATTTTATTGGTAGAGCCCACGGCATTTCTTTTTATTTTGTTCTATAAATCCTGTAATAAATTCATAGTAAATTTGTGTAAGCACCCGCCAATACTAATATCTCTAAGGCTTTATTTGGTTTGGATGCAAGTGTATTCACCTCAATCCATATATATTGAAGTACAACACATGGATTTTAATGAAGTAAAACGAATACACTTGCGTACAAACAAGACCTAAATAGAATTTAGCTACTACTAGGAGAGTTTAACTACCACTAGGGGCATAATGTAATGAACTAGGGTATGTGTGGTAGGAAAGTCCTCTTATATAACCTAATAGTGTCTTGAGAAAAGAAAACTGCGCTGTGAAAACTATTTTAATTTTCTTTCCCTGCGAGTGCAAAGAGAAATCCAACGAGTTTAAATTATACCCTTTTGCATCTAGGCATGTACTGGGGCAGAAACAGAAATACTTGTCACATCTACCATGTACTCTAATGTTTAAATTATGCCCTTAGCTTTTGCATCTAGTCATGTACCGTTTTTAGTTTCTCAACTTTATGCTGTGGATCTCATTGTTGCTCGTGGCTCCCATGATCGCATGGTGGAGATCCTGGCAATTTTTTATCTTCAATTCGGCTCTCTGAAGTTCATATATTTATTTGTAATAATGTCCTAGTTTTTACTTTCTCATGGTAGAATTATGTCTTGCAGCAGTCTACATATATATTACAGATTAGAGGTGAACTAATTGGCTGAAAACTATGCAATGCATTGGGGAGCATGGTACTCCAGGCGGAGCGGTACTACTTGTACTGACGAGGTTAGGCGAATATACAATGTCGCTTCTGATGCGACCCAAACGTCTGAATGCATGCACTGATTAAGTCGTAGTCAGGCCCTTCAATTTCTTGGGCAGGAAACAGCCGCTTCTCTGGTGTACAACCTTTGCTGCTGATTTCGACTTTCAACGGTGCCTTTCTGTGGCGTGACTAGGCTGTGTTCAGTAACTCGAAATTCTCATCATTTGTTTGAATTTCCTATCACATGAAATCATTAAATATACCAAAAACACATAAAACATGAAATGTAAGTACATGAAAAAACTAGTTTGGATGTACTTTGCTCATGAATCTTTTGAGCCTTAGTTAGGCCATGGTAGAACAATATTTACTCGAGCGAATCTTTTGAGGCGGCTATGGTATAACAATATTTACTATAAACAATTTCTACAGTGCTAAATTTAGTACTACATAAACACAGCCTATATATATTACTAATATTTTAATTTAGTATATATTTTAGTTAGTTCTTACTAGAAAAACCAAAACGATAAGATGGAGGGAGTATCTATTTTCGGAAGGCCTCTTTTTTTCCCATCGGTTTCTTCATTCGTGCCCCCCACACGGATAACGGCTTAGCATGCTTATTCGGCTTGTTCAGCTCCGTGCGCGTGGAGACATGATCGAGGGGTAATACTTATAGTGACTCACTCAACTTGGCTTAGCTCACTCGTTTATTATACATTTTAATTTAACAAACTGAGCCAACTTTTCAGCTCATATAGTTAACAAGGGCTTGTGAATCTAATGAACCGAAGTTGTTGAAATATTAGTTTTGTATGGTTTACCGTTTTTCTTGAGGAAATGTATGACTTATCTTGTATTCTACAGTTCGTTAATGGTTGGACAACCATGCATATATCTAAAGAGCATGTTTATTTATATCAAAAAGGTTCTAAGGAATTTCAAACGCATTTTTTAAGTACACAAAACGTTTGGAATGAAGGATCGAATGTCGAGTTTCTTTAAGTTTGTAACGAAGGAATGTTGCTCTCTCTCTTGCTATGCTAGCTTGGTCATGTTAATTCCTTTAGTTTTTTTTTCTCTTCCAAACAAGTATCAATTCCAAACTATTGTGTCTTAACTTTTTCCTATTTCTCTGTTTTGCATTTCAAACAAGTTGTCCTGACAGGTGATTTAATAGTATCCTTTGTTTTTAACATGCTTTCAACTCAAGATTACTGCAACTCTCTACTGCTTTATTGTAAATGGTATATGGATAATTACACACTTGCATTCGATATGATATGGAGTATGAAACACTTTACTGTATAGGGTATTGCATGGTATGGACCATATTGATAGGTGATGAAAAGAGAAAACATGTGATTCGATAAGAAAAAGAATATTGTGCACAAACTATTCTTTGAGAGTCTAGTATATAAATAAATTAACGAATAAAAAACATAAAATTAAACTACTCTACTCTACATGTGGTTTCTTTAGTTGCCGACGTACACTAATTATGGTACTCATTGTCCCAATTAAGACCCCTACTGGCATACTAGCTTTCTTCATCTACCGTCAAGACCTTTAATTCTTGTGAATCTTGTCTGATTGACCGGAGGCCGCGCTGGTACCGGTGCATGCATGAGCATGATGCATGCATGGCATGCGGTGTCAGCGTTGTGTACGACGGATCGGTGGAGGTGTCGCGAGCAAGACAAGAATTAAAGGTGAATCACTAAGCATGCATACAGCTGTACGCTACGGCCGCATTAACGCCTTCCTCGATCGCTACCTATGGCCTACTGTGTCAGCGATGCATACATAGATCAGCAGCAGGCCGCAGCCCAGCCCTGGTCCCTGGTGCTGGTGCTGAGCCTGAGCTGATGCTCTTCCTAGCTCGCAGATTTTACACACTGTAGTTCAGGGCCGTACTATGTTGTAGTATTGTGTCTGTCTCTTTGTTATACCAGTAGTCAGTGCTATTGCACCATGATGATATGTGCCAAAACCTGACCCGCATATCACTGTTAGTTGGTGAAATATTGTGGGTTTGTCTACGGTATTTATAATTATTGTTCCATCATTGATGTTAGCACAACACATAGTATGTCATCGGCTAATTATTCAATCTCCAGTGCATGGTGGTCGTTGATATAAAGAAGGATGGAGGTTCCACATCGAATTCGACAGCCACAATATATGATGAATGTAATATCATTTTGGAGCGGCTTTCAAGATATTGTGATTGGGCATTGTGATAGTGGCAAACCAAGCAGCACATAATTTAGCAAGAAGAGTTATGCAAAGCAAGAAAAAATTGTACTTGGGACGATGAGCCCCTAACTTTATACCTGATTGCCTTGCGTATAATGATGTAACTATCATGAATGAATAAAGTACTCCCTCGGGATGGTATTAAAGTCGTTTAGGACAAATGACACGGTCTCCAAAACACAACTTTGACCTCTTATTATTATAAAAATATTTATGAAAATGTGATATATGTATACTTTTCTTAAAGTATTTTTTAAGACAAATCTACTCATATAATTTTAACATTTATAAAATCAACAACTTAAAAGTTATTGATGATTTATATTCCGATGTTTGACCCAAACCTTATCCAAAAACGACCTCTAATACTAGTCCGGAGGGAGTATGACGAATTGCTTAAAAAAGTCTAGTTGGTTGGTGTTGTGTTGTCATTGTCGTTGTCGCCATGTGCTTATCGAGGCCACACCACCACTGCCACTCATAGGCTATACCTATGCCACCAAGGAACTAGGACGGGACTTGGATTCAACCATTCCCCTTCGGAATTGGAGGATATTGATTGGGGAATCGAACTAAATTAGCTCTTAATATCTCCAATATCCTAAGCAATTAAATGATCCAAAGGAGCCTAGCTAGATGATTTTTTTCCATTGTATGGGCAAAGGTCACATAACTTTCCGTGACTACACAAACTTGGATGTACATTTTTGTACCACTTGAGCTTCTCATTCTTCGATATATTATCATCTTCTCAGCCACCTACCATCTTCACAAGCCGCCGGTTGCTAGACCAGTTGGTCAAGCCTATGGAGGGCCCTTGAAGGCTAGGAATGACGAATTTCTGATTGGCGTTGTAGGAAAAGACCTCTTTTGTTTGTCATGCGTTCCCAAAGCACGGGGTACATAGACCGGCCTTCTCAGCGTAACAGGTCCTTTGTGCAGGAGAGACATGGGGTTCGAGGTTTTTCTCGGCTAAGGTGAGAGACTTTCTACCTTAAGCACAATAGCTCGGGGTTGTCTTCCCCTGCAGCCCGAGTTTTTTTTTACCATCTTCTCAATTTTCATTATTTTTTGTTCAATGCTTTATATTGAGTTGAACCACTTAGGATGTGACTTTTGATTTCTCGGACCATTCGATCAATACTATACTTCCACCCAAAAGTTATCTGGTTTCCAAATAATTCAACAATAATTCAATCGTCCACAATAACATGGCTTTGCAAAAGCCTAATTGGTACTATTTGTTTTTTTCTTTCTATTTTTCTCAATCAATTTATTCACACGCGTTTCATTAAGTGAAAAGATACTTGCCTCAACTCAATAGTCTAAGTGCTCTCTTTTTTTACTCTAGCCATGGTCCCCTTAACATAGGTGTCAACCCCGGTCACAGAACCGGCCAACCATTGCTCCTAACAGCTTATTAAAAAATGAGTTATAACCATTGGACGACTTGAAGAATCAACGGGACAAAATCCAAGTTGGCGAGTGCCCTAAAGAACAAACTAGCTAGGTACAGTGCACGTAGCAAACTCTTCTGCTAGCTAGTAGGGATATAGATCCAGTCGTCACGCAACACTGTGGTACGCGCGCTGAACTTGTTGGCACTGTAGTATACGTACGTACACAACACAGCTACGTACGAGTGCTTGCAGTATCTAACGTGCAGTAACAGTAGTGCCTAGTACTAGTAGTACATTTTCTTATCACACCTGGTACTGGTATAGGAGCATCGTGCATGGCCATGGGTATGCGCGCGCGCCTGCCTCTCTGCACCTTGCATGTGCACGCACCGACCGACGCGCGGCCCTCTCCCCTCCCGCATGCCTAGTGCTTCCCGCGTGCGCCGGCCGGCCGGCTGCCATGCATGCGTGCATGCTGTGCTGCCGCGCCGCGCACGCCGCGCCGATCCGGTCCGGTGTCGCCGTCCGTCTCCCCTTCGTTGGGCTCTTGCAAGCGTCGTCGCACGCGCACGCCGTTCAGATCTGGAGCGTCCATCTCGGACCGGCGCCACGTGTCGCCGGCTGGTACGGTGGCCGGGGGCAAAAGAGAAGCATGTGAGGTGAGGGCAGAGATGGTGAACAGTGAAAGAAGCCCACAGGTCTCCTAGAAAGGATGGATGGGCTCTGTCGGTCTGCCTTTCTCGCCCCCTTTTCGTCTCCACGGTCCGTCCATGGCACTGGCAGCCCAGCCCAGCCCATACAGACACGTAAATTATTGGTGGGAAATGTGTAGGCACAGCGAATGCCCGACAGACAGACGGTTGCGTGATCCGAGTTCCGACACTATTTCCGCACAGTTGCCTGGCTACAGCTTTGCTTCTCCCGGTCGGTCGGTTCCTTTCTCAAGCATCCAGTTCCCCTAGCATATGCTCAACTGGCAGCACATTACAAATTCACACAATGCATGTATTACTGGCCCAAGTTTCCTCTAGATTATGTAGAGATGCAAGTTCATTGTCCACCTAACCCTATTGAAACAGCCAAAATTAGCTGATCAACAGAACAACCAGAGATCTTAATGGCTTATTATTCTTATAATTAGGACATCTGCACACAAGAGAGTCACGCTCCCCGTTCAACTTCTTATTACAGCACAGAAGAAACGAAAACCATCAGAATTTACAGGTAGAGTGAATCAGTGTTGATTTATAGAGAACAACAGTCTATTCAGACAAGCACAGCACTGGCTTCCATAATATGAACATAGCCACGCCTGCTACCTGAGCTCCGATCCAACACAACAGATTAAAAATAAAATGAAAAGTCAGTATTGTGAAGACCAATCGGCAGCGCTGCCGACCCCTTGGCATGCCACCGGTCTCCTTCTTGGCGCTTGCATCCACCGTGTACGTCGCGCCGCACACCTCGCCCTTGTTGTCCACCCTCGGCACTGGCTTCACCTCGTTCATCGGGTGCTCGTAGCTCTTCAGCCCTCCGGACGTCGTGAAGAAGAACCCTGATGCAGTGCAGCCATCGAGCGAGTCAGTGCCGAGAACAGAGTGCAGAGTCACTACTTCTGCTCTTTTTGATTTTTCTTTGGTTATTGGTTATGCTTACCTTTGGGGAACGGGGCAGAGATTTTCCACAGGCATTCTTCACGAGCTCAGCGTCGTCAGAGACCACAAGACGGCCATCGTTATCGATCGACGCCCCAGTAGAATGGGACGTTGCCATCCGAATCCTGTAATGAGGTCATGAGCACCAGCTATCATCAGTTGCCTATCAATACCGGCGATACCATTATATGTGCTTTAAAATGTATGAATAAATGAACATGCTGACATGAAAATGTTAGAAGCATCAAGAACATCCATCTTGATACTGATGTTGTTGTTCTTGTTAAAGCTGAAAGTTCAGACTTTGACAAATTGATGATCATGAAAAACAGGCTAAGCTGGGTTTTATAGAAGTACAACAAAAACAAATGTGTGACATAACCAGACAGGTGGCATATAATCCCAATTAGCAGGAATTTTGATTTGATGCTGCTGATCCTGCATAAAACTCTACGATTCAATAATCTTCTGAAAATTGGTATTACCACAGCAACCTGAAGCAAAACCTGAACTGAATATGTGCGATGCCAATTCTATGTGGGGGATCCCAAGACGAATTGAGTTTTCATCCAGAGCGTGTACCAGTGCAACATAGAAAGCATCCAGAATACCACTAAGCAAAATATTCTTTAAAAGAATACTACCATTGACTAAGTTACTGATAAACAAATCTAAACACTTTGTAACAATGATTTTGTAAACATCAGACTGTGATAAGATCAATGAAAAGAGGTGGGGATCCAAAAAAAAATGATAAACTTCTGCTCATATAAGATGTGAATAATGACAAGAGCAAAAAAACTACAATATAGGAATAGATCAGCCATGAAGACCGACTTAGTCGAGCAATCATACAGAACGAATGCAAATTTCCCACTAATGTCTCTCACAACTTGATCTGCAGGATAAGGACCTCTGTCCCTCAAGGTCCTGTAAGCCTCAATGATGATGTTCACCTCATTAGCGCCTTTACTCAATCCATATTGCTGCTGAGGGCAACAAAGTTCACAATTATACCCTGGAACATGCAGAATATGTTATCCTTCGCTCCAAACAACCTGCAAACACAAACTATTTGGTTCAGAACGAGGCACTACGACATATACCACTGACCACGCTAGGCTAATCACTAATGCAACTGCAATTCAGTCAGGGCCTGACAGAGTTGATAAAGAAAACTGCTCGTAATGGGTAGCATAGCAGTGTCGATGTATTTGATAAAGCATTCGGCATGTACTTTCAATTGTTTGTAAGTTTGTTGGTTGTTTACTAGTTTCTTGACTTTGTAAGAATACGATCACGTAAATGTCTGACCAAATAATGAAAATGCTATCAAGGGCACTAATTCAGTTGAAGCAGAGGATAACATGCTGGCAGATAAACAAGCGATTGTTAATCTCGCAGGATTGTCACGCGAGAGAAAATCCATGAGGCGAGGATGATCCTCAACCCGTCAACCGAGAGAGAATACAAAAGCAAGCTCGACTCACTCACCTTGGGAGGAGGGGGCTGGTTGCTGAAGAGTACGCCATGGCGCCGGACTTGCCAAAGTTCACGGTAACCGCGTCAGGGCGCGCCTCTCTGAACCGGTCCACGGCGGCGCCGTCTCCACCCGCGGCGCCCGGCTGCCGCAACCCGTTCGGGCTCGGCGCCACCGCCGCATCGAACACCGCCAGCATCTCGATCCGCGGCAAGGCTTTCCGCCCAAAGGATCCGCTTGTCGCCCTCGCTCTCCTTTACCTCGTACGTACGTATGCTCCCGCTGCCACGCGCCGCGAGCTTGCCAATCGCCACAACAACACAAAGCGTTTCGATCGGGGGTGATGACGACGACGGGCGGATCGGTGGCGCGGCTTATATCGAGGTGGTGCGTGCGTGCGCGGCGAAAGGCGGGGAAGGATCGGGACTGATCCACACGGTGCCGCGGGGTCCGCGGCACACCTGTCGCGGCCAGTCACCGGCCGCCGCGCGCACTCGTCGGGCGCGGAGAGGATAAAGACAAACAAACGGGTAAATAGCAATTCCCTTCCTTTTTTCGAGAAAGAAAAAGTTATTCTCTATATCTCGAACTCGAAGAAAGTGGTGGAAAGATGGGGGAAGGAAACATGTGATCAGTTGTGGAGGCCCATTTTGGTAATGGGCCGGCCCATTGTAGTCATTCTTTTCTTGCATAGTTGTACAACTTTATAATGCTAAAAAGAAAGAGCTGTACAACTTTAAAGTTGATGTTAATAGAAAAAAGTTTGAAGTTTGAATGACCAACGTCAAATATGAAAGGAGAAGGACTAGAGCAGCATGAAACAATCCTCAAGAGAAAATAGCATCAAACATGTATTCTCATCACAAAAACTAAATAAGTTTAGATTTCATTTTGCTAGTGCTTTGGCTATCGGGGTAAGAATAATAAAAAAAACTTAAAAATACAGTGCCATATTTAGCATCTTTTGCCAGACAAACGCTCTACCACATTTCTGAAGTTAAAAACAAAATTTGCATTGAAATAGATCCCCAGGCAGGCAGGGAAGGCACTAACTAAAGTACACCGGTACATGTGTAAAAAGGTCGAGTTCAAAACGTCATTCAATCACCTCAGGAGGAGGTAAGAATTACAACACACGACCAATTCCGATCAGTAGCAGAGCATCTCATGATCAGAGCTTTCCACACCAACGAGAAAACCAGAAGGAAAGGCAACGAGACATGCAGTAAGTGGGTAAACCAAGACAATGATGTCGAAATACGGCGATAAATATGTTATATATATACATACTAAAGTTTCAACATGATAGGTTTCTATAGGTCAGCAGACATAGAAGGATCACTTTACATTATATACAAGCTATCTGGTCTTTCCCTACAATCTCATTGTGGCAGCCTGGCAGGCCACTGCGCTGTACCGTGCGGCGATTAGTTAGAACAGATACACTGATAGCCTGCAGGAAACATAACCATGTTTTTTTTTTTGCGTGAACAGTGCCAGACCAAGACCAAGACACCAAACCATGATATATCTGGATACCATAGGAACATCACCAAACCATGATATATCTGGATACCATAGGAACATCATAATCCAAATACTTTCATCCACATGCTGAACAGACTGTATTAACAACAGCAGTTGATATTGCGTCTCATTGGTTGAAGAATCAGGTACAAAACAGTGATATAACAAGCATAGTGGTAAAGATACTCGAGGCCAGTGTGACAAAAGAAAGGGCGGCTAATGTCTGGGTCCATGTTCTTTCAGTTGAGGCAGGCTACCTTCTGAGACTACATCTTCATATCATCCTGACCAACTGCATTACCTGCACCCCCCCCTCATGCAGAAGGTCCTCCCAGAAATCATCATTTAACTCTGCACTTGGCCTGCCATTAAGACAATCAGAGCCACCTGAACGAACACCTGTTGAACCTCGAATCCCTTCGCCTCAACAGATGAACTTTCCAGATCAGATGGCACCCCATTGGCAAGTGATGCCAACGGCTCCAGCGGTTCAAACACTGTCTGTGTCCCTTGCTCCAGGCTAGAACCAGTGCCCATGCTATCAGCTTCAGGTCCCTGAACAATGCGGCGCCTTCTTTTCTTTGAGATGGCATCCTCAAGTTCCTTCCTCATCTCATGCTGGGAGATCAGTTGTCGCATGAACTCAGGGTTCTGCATGACTCGTGCCATGAATGCCATCATCTGATGTTGCTTCTGCTCGGTATCTTGTAATTTCTCTTCCATGGCCTGTAGATCTGACTTAGTATTTTTTTGCTCCTGCCTCAGCTTCACTACTTCAGCCATCAAAAGCTGTTTGTCCCTCTTCAGCTGATCAATCTCTTCTTCATACCCAAAGTGCCCTACCTCAAGGTAAGACCCAAGAGACTGCTGATTTGGAGATGAGTGTGGAGGTTTCCGACGCCCTAATATTTTTTTAGAAGGTGCCTCTGACCTCTCAAAAACTCCTCATTAGCAAATTCCCATCTGTCAGGATCTACCTTTCTGAAGCCCCTGCCAAACCAATAATCCAGTCATCAGAAATATCAATCACCATTTTTCCTTGAGGAAGAATTAAACACTGAAATCATTTCAGGTCGCATAAAATGCCAAAATGAAAGGAATCAATGAAGAATATAAACTATTTATCTTTCACCTTTCACCTATACATCAGTTTGCATGGTTCAATTCTTAAATCTGTTAGCCAATATTCTTCTTCAATAGAAAACAAACCCCTCATCAAAATACTATCACAAGGGAAAATACAGGAAGATCAAAGGCAATTTGGGAGGATAGGAATTCATTTGGAAATTGTAGGTGATAACCTGCCTGCCTGAAAATTTATATAATGCATCATTATTTAACAAAGTCGATCCATGTCATCAGACCTTCAGTAAAGGCGTCTGTGGTGTGCGTATATTGTCGCAACAACTACTGACAGAATGAAATTGGCCAGGGTCTGGGAATACCAGGTGCCGGCTTTAAAAGTTTTAGAAGATTGGGGAAAAACAAATTCCAGGCAATTAAAGTTTCAATATTCAAACCAGACCATTGCTGCAGAAAAAATTGAGTCACCCTTAGGGTTTTTACAGAAACACTCCAAGAACCATGCACTGAGAAGCAACAAAGCTCAAAAATAAACAGCCACTCCTGAAGGATACTTCTGCATTATTTTTCTATTATGCAGTCCATGAAAAGATGTTAAAACATCAGTAGTTCCTAGATTGTTAGTATTCTTTAACCACTAACAGTAACAGTATCTGTGGTTAGACTGTTAGTATTCTTAAGCACCAAAGTGTCTACGGTTTAATTCAATGGAGATAAACAAATTAATCAAACATTTTCCCCTAATAATTATTTGGTTGTTTGAGTTTATTTTTTGTTTCATAGGTTTTGACCAACTCTTAAGTGGTGCCAACCTACTCCTAAGCATAATAAGTTCTTAATCAAAATTCAGCTGGATCCTGATTACCTTGCTTTGATACTTCCACACAAAACTTGCAACTTTGCTTTTTTCCAGTTTCTTATGTGCATATATAAAGAAAAATACGGTACACATGCTACCATGCTAACAATTAGGATTTTTCATGGCTAGTTTCATACTTTTCTGTGCAACAGAAGGAGCAGCCAATCTCCCCTATTATTCAAAATCACCATTGAGGAATGCTGGCAATTCTCAAACACTCACTCTAGTTCACTCCGCAAATAAGGAAGTAGTAGGATTTCAGCACACCACATCATAACATGGGACCAAAGCAAAGCATCGATGGAGTCAAGAACTTACATAAGTATTGAGCTGCCGAACGAAGCTGGAGAAGTTGTTGTGCTTGAAGTACCTTGGCAGCAGCACGGTCCCCAAAGATATGAGGATCCCAAACTATGAAGCTATTGTTGGTGGCGCTCCATGACACGACGGCGTCCGTGGTTGGGTCATCGACCATGTCGTACGTCTTGGTAAGGAACGGCGGCGGCCCGCCGTCATGGAGCATCCATCGGCCTAGGCTGGCCATTGGCAGCGACCACTGACGGCCGGCTCTCCACCTTGACAGAATTCAGCATCCCGTTCCGTGGTTCATGGTAGCCCCATCAACAGAGCACACTCCTCAGCAGGAAGCAGATCTATGCATCAAGTATTTGCTAACCCCCTTTGGGCTTTGCACCAGACACGGTTTATAACTAAGCAAAGTTGCTAGTCAGTACGTACTTGCCAACTGCCAAGCCTCAGATACTACAAGAGACACGGTTCAGGCGTGACAAAAGCAAAAAGTATGGGCACAAGAACAAGGTGCGGGGAAGCAGACAAGCGGCGTAATAAACCCTGACGCCGTGAGGAACGAACAGCCCTGTGAAGAACGAACGCTTCAGTTCACCCCCATGACGACCTGCGCGCACCTAACAGCAGCAGCAGAATCGCACTCGCGCGGTGGGCGAAATCAAAGCGCCCGGGCATGTGAAGCTAGTAGCGCACCAAGAGAAGACGCTGCGTGACCTCACAGAACCCCTGACGCCGAACCAAAAGGGAGATCTCTTGAAGCAAGCTCATGCACCGATGCCACGAACCAAATCAGGGGGGGCATCGATTTGATTCCGGCGTGAGGGGAGGTGGAGCGGAAAGCGCTCGCCGCGCTTTTGACCCAGCTCCCCAAAGAAACGCAGCTGGCCCCAAGTCCCCAACCTACTCTGCTCCCTCTGCCCCTTTCTTCTCCCCTAGAGCGGAAACAAGCAGCACAGCACGGCGGCGCCTGAGACCGAGGCGAGCTCGCCGCAAGTCTCAAGTGGCGGGAAGCGGCACTCGCTTTTGTGAGAGGAAATCAAGGAGGACAAGGGATCCGGGAAGGGATAGCGGTGGTGGGAGTGGACACGCAAATTAGGGGATGATGGATTCTCCGCACCTGGCACCTGCTGCGAGAGGATTTGGTGGGTAGAGAGGAAGTGCTCAACGAAGACGACGACGCGGCGACACGCGTCAGGCTCGAATGGGCAGAACAGCGATGGCGGTTTGGGTCCACTAACCTGGGGCACGGCCCGCATTGTCTGCACTATGGGCCCTATTTCACGCGCTGCATTCGGCCCATGTAGCAATTGCCTTCGCTTCGAAGGCACCCGCATCGAGAGGGTCGTCTTGGCCTTCTTTGTCCACAGTATACTCGGTATTCCCAGCCGAGCGAACCAACTGTTCGTTTGCTTTCCGTCTTCGTCCTCCTCCCTCTTCCCTAGCGCCGTCGTCTCCGCCGGGCAGCTCTGCGAAACCCTAGCGAGGCGATCAAGCGAGAGAGAGATAGCGGCCATGTTCGGGTTCAGGAAGGCGGACCCGGACCTCGAGGCCGGCGGGTCCTCGTTGCTGTACCCGGGGATGACGGAGAGCCCCGAGCTGCGGTGGGCGTTCGTCCGCAAGATCTACGTCATCCTCGCCGTCCAGCTCGCCATGACGGCCGCCGTCTCTCGGCTTCGTCGTCAAGGTGCCCGCCGTCTCCAACTTCTTCGTCTCCCCAACGCCGGGATCGCGCTCTACATCTTCCTCATCATCCTGCCCTTCATCGGTAAGCCCAGCTGTCCGTCTTTGGGGATATTTTTTCTTTCCGTGCTGAACTGAAATTGGTTTGCAACCTTGTGCGTGCAGTGCTGTGCCCTCTGCACTATTACCACCAGAAGCATCCATCAATCTGCTGCTGCTCGGCCTCTTCACCGTCGCCATCAGCCGCCGTTGGCATGACATGCGCATTCACCAGCGGTAATTTCTAAAGTTATTTCTTGCTCTAAGTCATGACTAGGTGTGATGAAGCGTGAATGGCTTTATCTAATTGACATCTCAAAACGGTTTCTGGGTTGATTGGTGATTCCTAGTGAATGGGGGTTTCTGTTTTGCGTTAGGATTTCCTTTTCTTAATGCTCCTTTAACCAGATTTCTTGGACTACAATTTGTTATGCTTGATTATTCAGAAAATTTTTGGCAAGGCAATCGACAGTAAACAAATTCTGTTAACATTAAAGTCTGTTCTATTATTTACGGCCTTTCCAGCACAAACATATAATTGAGCTACAGGTCCTTTAACTCATTATGACATCAATTTCAGCCAAAAAGAATGTGATGTGCCATAAAATCTGCATAAGTGTTATTCATCTGAAGACCTGAAGTCTCCTCGTTCATAGATATGCATTTAGATTACAGGTTCCAATGTCTTTAGCAGCATATGGTTTAGATCAACCTGCACAAATTTTGAACAAGCATAATGGTACTAGTTGGCCTGTCCATTATTTTTTTTATAGTAACTACATTTTGGCTTAATCTCCGAAACTTTAAGGAAACGTGAGCATCTATGTAATCCTGCTACCCATCAACTTACACTAAGGCATTTGGTATGTTTGCCTTGCTCTGTCTGTGGGTTTGATGACTGTTAATTCTTCCTGTTGAGGGCCTTGTTGAGCGATTGTCCTGCAGTGGAAACCTTAATTCTTTTAAGCCTTTTGTGACAAAGAAAACCAATGTGCAAAACCATCATTGGGTTTCTCGTTAGTTTTCTCCCTTTACAAGTTTTACTTTTTGAACTCACATCATATGAGTAGAGAAGGGCTTCTTTGGCCTTTCCGTTTTGTTTTTTTCTCCCTCAATAGTTCTTTTGTGGGCATGACATCAAAACTCCACACATGGCCATTTATTATTTACTGTTTTGACAGTCGAAACAAGATATGTTTAGAAACTAGCATGGATGAATTTCACTAGGATACTTCAAGTACATGGGCAATCAGGGCATATAAGGTCCTAAACTTTGAATTGTCGTATGACATATTGCACAAGTATCCAATGGGATCAGTGCCATTTGTGGCAATTCACTTCATCTACTCGCTGGAATTCTGCCATGTGTGATTGCAATGTGCTTTGCTGATGTCTCAATTTCAAGCATGTATGGTTTGTATCAAGTATCAACTAGGATTTTGTTCTCTTTATGAAGGAGCTGATTGGAAGTTTGTTATGTGTGCAGGAAAAGTCATTTTGGAGGCTGCCATTCTTACAGCAGTGGTGGTGGTCAGCTTAACTGCTTACACTTTCTGGGCTGCAAAGAGGGGCCATGACTTCAACTTCCTGGGTCCCTTCCTGTTTGCTGCTATCATGGTGCTCATGGTGTTCTCACTGATTCAGGTTGGATGGCTCTACCTTGATTCCCATTAAGTATTTATATATATCGTTATTAAGATACTTTTTTACTGGGGTGGATTTTGGCGTGCATCATCTAATTATTTATTTGCTTATGCTGAATTATGCACATACTAATAGAGATTTTGCGGCACAGATCTTTTTTCCCACTGGGCAAGGTATCTGTGATGATATATGGTGGAGTGGCGTCACTTATCTTCTGTGGATACATCATCTATGACACGGACAATATCATCAAAAAGCTACACCTACGATGAATACATATGGGCTGCTGTTTCACTCTACCTCGACGTCATTAACTTGTTCCTGTCTCTGCTGCAGCTGCTGAGGGCAGCCGATAGATAAGCTTGTCAAGCTTTCACTAAGATCTTGTTCTCACGTACAATTGTGTATATCACAAACTCTGTAATGCTCATGGATACTCGAATTCATAATTAGATTCTGTCGGTGCAACCTTGGTTCAAAATGGTATGTTTGGCTTAGCCGATAAGGTTAATTAATTTTGTGTATGGAAATGAGTCCAAGACTGTTCACAAAATGCAGCTTTATATTAATGCACGATCAAAAGTATGAATCCCAGTGGAATGTGGATTGCACTGCGTTTGATCTTATTTTTATTTTACTTTAATCATCTATGGCGAGGCATTTTAATGCATTCCTGAACGTAGATGCTCTGGTCTGCAAATGGGTGCGAGTCCGCAATCCTGTATGCACGTAATTTGATTCGGATTGATCAGCACAAAGTGGCGCCTGTTTCCTATTATTCTAATAAAAATCTACATATAATGCAATTTTAGTACTTTGTATTTTCGCTCGTATGTGTTGCAGAAGCTTAGGTTTTCAGCCACTGGTGATGCAGGATGTTGCACAAGCTTAAGAGGATACCAGAAACGTGAAAATGATTTAACAAACACTTGAGTTGTCCTGGTTGCTTACTAGACCAGACGTGTGTGTAGTGTGTTTGAATGGGTGTAAGCCCAAATGTAGTGGAGCGGTGAATTCGGGGATGAGCAGCTCTAACCAAAAAAGCATTACATCACATGATTAAACGAACAACCGGAAAAGGAGGATTGGGTGAAGCCGATGGAAATGTCCGGAA